>CAJUYI010003255.1:0-24530 GCA_910591695.1 Galerucella pusilla | reverse complement strand
TGAATATTCTTTGGTTATGTTTATTGTGTGTAAAATAATAATGACATTATGACATAATTATATTCACATTGGAATTTTACCATGTGAAAATATTCGTAGACTTTTTGTGTGAAAATATTCACGTGGTTCTGTGGAGAATACCGAATTTAATATTTCCATGTGAAAATTATTTTCACCCATGTGAATAAAAGTCGAGAATCGAGCCCCAGCACAGATAACATTTTTGTTCTTCGAACGACATTTTCTATTCACTCATCACAATTTTTTAAAAGTCCTGGTATTCCATCAATATTTTCTGCACTATATAATGTTCCTCTACTTCAGTTTTCCCTTAATACTCGCTAAACCGACTTAACTACTTTAAAAAAATGTAAAGTAATAATGTACCCACTGCTTCAGAATATTTTTGGTTTTTCATCCAATATTCATTTATTTATCTGTCAGAACTATCAAAAATGAAAACTATCAGCTGATGTCAATATTAAAAAGTGTTGTGTGGAACTGGGCTGAATTTGACCAATCAAAGGTCTACAGAATTGCCAACTTAAATTCAAATCACTTCTCCTGGTTTTTAAATGAGGTATACAAAATTTGAAAACTCTTTTTGGATTTTTTTGGACACCTATTTGCTTTTTTGTGATAAATATGGGAAGATTGATTAGGTCGAGTTTGTAATTCCTGATCACCTGTACCTACAGGCTTATTGTGCGCTTGGTTCTACCGATTATGTGAAGAAACTGAGTCTTTGTCAGACCCAACAGTTTTTCTACAGATCTTTCCTGGAGAAAATCTCCCTTAAGCAACAGAATACACCATCTAACAAGAGGCGGAAGAAAGTGGTTTTCGTGATCGCAAATTTGTGTGCACATGCGTGAATTGATTAGTTTATCTGTCAATGTCAAGTCGTCACTTCCGTTCATTCCCCTCAGTTCATCGTGTATTGTTTTAAGGTTAGGTTGAAAATGAGCTACTTCTCATTAGACACAGGAGATGAATAATAAGGTGTTTTTACTTCGAATGAATATTCGTGTAACTTTCCTCAGTGTATCAGGTAGTTCATGTTTCAATGCCTTGACGTATTTCCGCTTAATATCGTGCAAGTCCGACTTCACAGGACCGACAAAGCTTTCGTCTCTTGTTAGATGGTGTTCTCTGTGCTTAAGCAATATGTTTCATTCCACCCGAATTGGAGTTTGTGATACACCGAAACAGGTGGTACCAATGAATTCCGTTTCAGACTTTTTCCTCGCAAGAGGATCTATAATGTCATTGCCCACTATAACTTTGTGCCCCGGTACCCTTTTAAATATGTGGTTGGTCAGGTATAAGAGTTTTTGCAGGCAGAAATAGATACTTTTAATGTATCATTTGATCTAAAAGAAGTTGCGTCAAGTACTAAACATGAAGTTTTACCTCACACTTTTCCACGGGCATCATAAGAGGTTTGACAGGTTCTGGTATCGTTGGTAGTACCAAAGGTGGTGGACTAGGCATGCAACAAATTGGATGTGGGGGAGGTGGACACGGTGGACAGCAAACCGGCGCAGGGCAGCAGGGTTGTTTACAGCATGGTGCGCCATTGCCACCGATGTTGCAACTACTAGAAATGAAAATGACGTTTTAAAAATTGGTTGCGATGAATTTGATTTATTTTATATCTGAGAATTAATCAATAAAGGTTAAGATTTGTGAAAAAAAGTGAGGTATAGTCGAAATTTGGTTTATGTTCATTATTTGATTGGTTTAGATCTTGAGAAAAGTATCAAAAGCGGATGTTTTTCACTTCAATTAGATCTGTTTATAAATACTGGCATATGGCTGGAACTTATCTGTTATTTATCATGAATTTCTCAGATATCAATTTTTATTTTGAACATTTTTGAAGGTACTTACAGTCCAGCTAGTTCTGCCATAACATTCTGTAGCTGCCCTAATAAAGGGGGGTCACAACAAGCCATTTTGTTCACAAAAATTTAGATATTTCTCATTAAGATATAAAAATGAACTAAAATTTGAAATGATTCATCGAAAAGTTTTTCTTTTGATGTTTAAATTTTTTGTTTCATGTATCTATCATAGTTCAATTGTTTTGATAAATCGAAACTTCATTTAACTTGGCCTTTGTTAATATTAGATATCCAACCATGTCACATAATAATATGTTGCCTTATTTATTATCAGGCCTTCAAAAGAAAACTAAAAACTTGAAATGAAATGGATTTTCAATTGAAATGTCATAGAAAAAAGATACAAGCCACAGATTATAAAGAGAACAGATACGAATCCCGGTAAAACATCAAACGATTTTCAGCTTCGTCGTCAATAACCTTGGACCTTTATCTCAGTACGGCCGCGATGTTGCCAGTTTAAAATATTTTCTGAATTTCCTACCAAATTGCACTGTTGAATCGGGGACAATAAAAATTTCCAGAGCCGAATCTAGTTTTTTTTGGAAGTTTCCACTAAATCTTTAAACCTGCGCTATGAATTAAAGCAATAATCATAATCGAATATATATGTACATTCCTATGATTTGTTATAAATAGTCATTATTCTTGGGATATTAATTAATAAATACATTTTTAGATAACACAAATAATTACAAAAATCGACCAAATTTTAAAGTACAAATAATTCTTAATTTATTTATTATCAAAGGGAATACAATATACACCTATGCAAGGGATTTTGATAATAATTTGTAGCACCAAAGTTAATATCAAAAACTTTAAAATATCTTTTATCATAGGCCAGGATATTGAATTATATACTCTCATCCCTTGGAAATCGAAAGAACTTTATTTCTCTTTCCGAATAAAATTTATTTGGACAGTCTCTGTGTGAACAATACACTCCGCCGTGATGTTTATTCATTTTATAAGAATAATAGTATATATAGTTGTTGTCACTATTGTCTTTTATAGATTGTTTCCTTTTGCCATTTGCTGCTGTTATTTGTGTTTTAATTAGGTACTGTAAGTGTTATTAAGTGTGATAATTCATAATATTATAACTTTATAATGGTTGGTGTGAAAGTGTTGCGTTCTTGGGTGTACAGACATCAAATCAAAACGACATAGGTTTGCCAAACATGACTCTTTGCTGTTGAATGAATGAGTTGCCTTTATTCGCAATTCAAAACTAAAGGAATCAAGCGCTGAGCAGATTTATAAATCCTACAAAGTTTGCAACAGGCATTTTGAAGCACAATATATTGTTATTGCCTCACTTGATTGATTGATTGATTAATCAAAAAGAAATATTATCACTCTTAGGTATTACTTAGCGCGTGGTAAATTGTAAATTGCATTTAGGAATTCCTAAATTCGTTTTAGGTATTATCTGACTTTAGGAAATGGTTAGTCATCAAAATAAACAAACTTCCATTAAAAAAGCGCTATGAAATAGTTCTGAACCCATCCACTGCGATTGCTAAAATTCTTCTTCCCCTAGCTTCCGCTGCCTTGCCTATTTCGACAACTCAATTGCAAGTAGCGCTTCAGGTGGATGGGTTTGACACCTCATTTTTTCATTCTAGGTAATCCTATTAGACTTTCACTTTTATAGGCTAGACTGTTTTGTGCAAGTGATTTTGAGCATGTTTTGACGTTTTGATTATGTTAGGTTAATTTGACAACTGGACAATCAAAAAATTATTGTGGTTTAATTTCCCAAGAAATTAAAAAAAGAATGAATAATATACCACAAGGAACATACAGAAGATATGTTAGGTTAAGTTAGCCGTCACCGTTATTGTGCATGGTTGCCAAGGATGTGGTTTGTGAAAAAAGTATATATCTATGGTATGATTTTTATTCATTATGATCTTTTTAATTGTATAATTCTTTTAATGTTATTAACATTATTTTGGTTTCATTCCCAAAAAATAAGAGAAAAATGGTATATATTGGATAAAAGCAGTCTCTAAACACTATTGTACAACTCAATATCAACTTAAATTTATACTAATACTCATAATAGTTATTTTTGTACAACTGTCATTAAAAGTGACACTTTTAATGATAGCAAACAATGTTAAAAACGATTGTTTACATAGCAGCGTGTTAAAAATACTTTTAACACTAGTGTTAAAAATATTTTTAGCACTCCATTCAAATGACAGCGTCTTTTCTCATTTGTTAGTAATCATAACGTTGGCAACGTCTGCCATTCACAACAATCTTTTGATTATTTGAATACTAAAATGCATTTTGAATTTATATACTTTTTCTAATACTGAATCAATTTGACACATTTCAGTATATTAAGGTTATCTATGTTGACACAAGAATTGATGACTAATGTCACTAATGTGGCTTCTCAATATGGCTACTTTCGTCGAAAGTTGGTTAAATCACTACCACGCCACAGATTATAAAGAGAACTGATACGAAAGCTTGACACAGAACAGTTCAAAGAGAGAGAGAGAGAGAGAGATGGGTGGATATACCCATTTAAATGCACATCGTCTTATGTCGACTCCTTTTTTCGTTGTGTCAGATAGGGACCAAAAATTATTTTATCATTATTTAATCTTGACAAAGGTAGCTGGAACGCTACCGAAACGTCGAAATAAAAAAAAATAAAAAACATTATTCTGGTTTCATTCCAAAAAAATGGGAAAAAAATAATAAATAATGCCACAAGGAACTCACAGAAGACAATATATACCAACTTAAAAAGATGCATATATAAGAGTTTTTTGTTTCCCCTAATTGAATAATTTAATGTACGCCTCTGGTTTGTTTACGGAAGTCGGCCATATTGAGAAGCCACTTTGGTCGATGATTCTTATATTGTTATGTTTTCTCCTTTCTTTTTTACCTCGTTGGTTCAGACGGACATTCCCAGTTATACAGTGCCCAAGGGCTTGTTGCCTTTAAAATATCTGTATTCTCTGTGACCCAGTTAGTTAACATCAATAGAAACCATGGAAATCTGTTTATACTAATTGACAACTAACTTTGACATATATAAATGTAATAAATTTTTGTAATCCCAAATTTTTCATATTTAGGCAATTACACTGAAAATTCCAGTTTTTGTTTACGTCCTTTCGTTTAAAGTAAAATGGCGTGTTGCGCTCCTTGGTAAGTTAATCATATGCAACTTTTTCAACACCTCACATACCAATAACCTTTTACGCATTTCAGTGGACCATGTTTCAAATCACCATTTCCCCCACCTGTTTATCCGCACGCGACTTGTTGCGTGACTTGTCCACCTCCAATTTTAGCTCCAACCCAACCTCAACCGGTCAAACCACTCATGATGCCCACAGTTTGTTGTGGAGAAGATGTAAGTCAATCGGTATTTGAAAAATGTTGTGGAATGTATGAATAATAATTTTTTTAGCCCCCATTATCGGACGAAGCAGCTGAGAAAAGTCGCTATATTAATTTTTACAATGCCTACAATGAAGACTGGCACATGTATACACCATCCAGCCGTCCTCCGAAGCAACTACCAAAAACTGGACATCCTATAAGTTCCCGATGTGAAGATTATAGGAGAAAGCGGAAGCAGCCGACTAAAGGCTGTCCAACTGGCTTTCTTCCTTGCGATATGAAGCTGTGTCCACCGTGTAAGTTTGCTTTGACACTCACACACACAACCTAGATGAGCCCGTCTCACCCAGGATGTTCCTCTCTAAGCGAGGTACATCTCCGAGGAGGACTTCCACCACTTCCCCCCATCTTATCCGATGGGTCTCATCATCGTAGTTCACGTTTCGGCGTACAGCTCGTTCCTACCTAAAAGGGCTAGCAGCTGGGGGCGAGCCGTCTTCTCTTTGGCCGTGTAACCTCGGTGGTTTTCTCTTCGGCGGTCTTCCGTTGTGTTTGTTTGCGCTGCCTCTACAAAGTGCGTCCTCAGCCGGCAATTTCGGCTGAAAACACCCTTATAGAGTGTGCTTTGTCACCTGTTCGAGGATCTGTTATTTTGTTGTTGTCGTCGTTGTTTTCTTGTTAGCTGCGGCTTGGGCGTAGCTGACTTCTGTCTTCTTTACTGCTGTTGCGGTTGTCCTTGTCTTCTGGTTGTTTGTGGCTTTTGGGCATCCTTTGTAGTTTGCCGGGTGTTCTCCCTGGCAGTTTGCGTAGGTGGCCGGCTTGGTCTTTGGTCGTGGGCAGTCGTTGGATCGGTGTGGTCCTCCGCTCTTCACGCATTTCGTGTTTACGTTACACGTCGTCTGTCCGTGGTGGAAGCCTTGGCAGTTGTAGCACTGCGTCGGCCCTTTTCCTCTTCTTTGTTCTTCCCACCTGATCCTCACGTTCTGGATGTGTTGGATTCTCCGGATTTTTTCTTTTTCTTCAGGCTCCAACTCCACCAGGTAGATGGGTAGCGGTCTTCTCTCTCCGAATCTGGAATGTAATTGAGTTAGTTGTTTTATACTTACCCCTTGTCTCTCGATTTCTTCCTTGATTTATTTGGTGTCCTCGCAGTGCGTTAGTCCTCGGATGACGATCCTTGCCATCCTGTCTTCTTGTGGCATATACGTGTACCACTCCACTTCTTTTCGCTCTCCTCTCAGGTACCTTGTGAGGTTCCTGTAGTCCTCTGGTCCGTCGCAGAGTATTTCCCGGATTGTTATGAACCTCGTCTTTATGTTTCGTCTTTCGATTTCTTTTCTTACGGAGCTCCAGTGGTGGATGCTCCGCAGAATGACGGGTGGTGGTCTGTGCGTCGTCGTCTTCTTGTTTTCGCGGATGGCCTCGTCCTCGTCCTCGTTCTTTTTTTGTATGTTCCTCATGAATATCACTTCCGTGAAATCCATCTCCTCTTCTTCACTGTCTTCGTCTTTTCTTGGGGATTCTGTCCTCTGCGTCTTTCTGCGGACGCTTTCTGAGCGGCTTCGGCTTCTCCTCTCCTCTTCTAAAATTAATAATCACATACAGGGTGTCCCATTTGAAAAAAAGGAATTACGCGAAGATTGTAGATTCCGTTTTTATTCCAATTTTGACAGCACCCTGTATAATAAAAAAGGTAACTTCACAGTGTAAACAATAAAGCGGTATGTGGTAACTAGTTCCTAAGAAATTTAAACTTTTATTCAAATTACATTAGAGGATATTGAATTTTATGTACATGGTAAAAAAGTGCAATTTTCATATAAAAAACATTACAACTCAAAAACGGTTCAAAATAGGTATAGGGAAGTATTAGCAAAAAATGTTCAGAATAACGTAAATATTCCTAAAATTTAAAAATATACAGGGTCTTCCATTAAAAATTACAAAGTTATGTGCGACTTCCGGTATAACCGGAAGTAGAATTGTTACGGCAATATTCTCATTGAATAGCTCATTATTAAAAACCCCTTCATGCCAACTTTCATAATTCAGATACCTTTAGTTCTCTAGATATTTCTAATTGACCGTTTATCTGCCGCACCCTGTATATATGGGCTATCCTGATGATACTATATATACGATTCTGATGACGTATCCTTAATAATGGTTATAAAAGTGAGAAACATTCAAATTTCCCGGTAGAAATTATTTTCAAATATCCCACTACGTCTTCGATTTTCCAGTTTTAGTTCCAATTCCAATTAGAAGATGTCGCATTCGTGGTTTATACTACTACTGTGGTCGTGAACACTCTATAGGGCAGCGAGCTTTTGATTCATGAACGATCAGTCACAAAACAGTCTAACCTATAGAAGTGAAAGTTTATAGGATGACCTTGAATACAAAAATGAGGTTTCAAACCCATCCACCTGAAGCGCTAGTTACAATTGAGTTGTCGAAACAGGCCTGGCAGCTAAGGCCTTTAGCACGAAAAGAAGAAAATATTTTAAAATTCATCATAGCTGTCATATAGTTGTTGTCACCATTGTCTTTTATAGATTTTTTTTTTGCCATTTGCTGCTGTTATTTGTGTTTTAATTAGGTAGGTACTGTAAGTGTTATAATTCATAATATTAATAATATTATAATAACTTTATAATGGTTGGTGTGAAGTGTTGCGTTCCTGGGTGTAGAGACAATCAAAACGACATAGATTTCCCAAACATGACCCTTTGTTGTTGAATGAATGGGTTGCCTTTATTCGCAATCCAAAACTGAAGGAATTGAGTAAGCGCTGAACAAAATTTGCAACAGACATTTTGAACCACAATATATTGTTATAAGGGGCCTCACTCGCAAAGCTGTTCCTACAATACTTTCAGGATTGATCAAAAAGTGGAATACGTAAAATTATCACTCTTAAGTATTACTTAGCGCGTGGTTAAATGTAAATTGCATTTAGGAATTCCTAAATTTGTTTTAGGTATTACCTGACTTTAGGAAATGGTTAGTGAAATCGGGCATTAGTCAATTCAAAAATTCAAATAAACAAACTTCCATTAAAAAAAGCGCTAAGAAATAGTTCTGAACCCATCCACCTGAAGCGCTAACTGCAATTGAAATAGGCAAGGCAGCTGAGGCCGAAAAACAGACTAAGGGAAGAAGAATTTCAGCTATCGCAGTGGATGGGTTTGACACCTCATTTTTTCATTAGACTTTCACTTCTATAGGTTAGACTGTTTTGTGCGATCAGTTACCAAAAATAATGTATTTTTATATGTTGCTATAGGTAATGGCCATCCTTGTGGAGTGTGGACAGCAGAAGTTCAAAAATGTCTACCGAAACCTAAAAAATCGAATAAATACACACCTGGTCCTTGTACTAGGCCTTGCTGTTTACACAAACCAGATCCTGAAGTTTGTTGCTGTTACGATTGTCCTTGTAAAGCTCATTGTTACGATCATCCTGTTGGTATTAAGCCGAGAAATCCGTGGAATGCGTTTTGTCCACGATAATCTTATTTGTAAGTTATAAGTTTGTCATATAATATAAAATGATGCTAATTTGTTATTTGTAGGTGCAAATGAAAGCTTATAAAGTTATCGTTAGCCGAACTGATTTACTTGAATGTACTCGTGTATGTAACTTTGGAAAATGTTAACTGAACTATTAAAGATTTTAAAACAGCAAATCTATTGTCCCTGATTGCATTACCCAACCCTCTTTATGTACCCCATCAGCCTCGAGAGTGAACCCAGAGTGAACGGTTTCCCATGCACTCATAGATCAAGGTACCTGAAGTACATAGGTTGCCTAACTTTTCATAGATTTTCCAAAGAAAATGAAAATTATATAAAGTTGATGAGTAAATTCACTATACTGGTTGAGTAAATTATAATGTCGGAAATTTGCTTACATCGGCCACCAGCTCCAGCTTTGCAATAACCAAACATTTATATAATTTTAAGGTAGGTGTCTGTAATTTTGAGTTCTCCACTCACTTGATGAGGCTCGGATTGCAGAGCGCTTGTCTGGAGACAGATAGCACACTTTTGTCACTGAAAAGCTACATTTAGTTTTTCCATTTAATATTACATAGTCTGAATTGAGGACCTCTTCACCTCCTACTACACTCCGAGAACTTTTGATCATAGGCCAAGCCATGCGACATAATGTCGAACGAGACATTAATGTCGAAGATGGCTCAAGAATACGACCTTGAATTGTCGTGCAATTTTTTCGATTGAGATTCGAGCCTATAATTTCACATTCTGCTTGATGCTTAGGTACATTTAAAGAATATATTATTATTACAGATTGGAGGAGAACTCGACTTATGACTATGCGTGGCTAATCTATTTGCCCATCAACGCATATTTGATATATTTGGAACACTGTTGACTACTTTTTCGGAACACACCCTTTACTAACTAATTGTAGTTGTCAGTTTGATAGGTTAGGATGTCAGCGCTGATATATGCGGAAGAATCTGCAACTACCACTAACGACGTTACAGTTTTCATTAAATTAGAAATTTTAGTACTGACGGGACTCTCTATGTGGCAGCATCCTCGCGTTTGTGTCAAACTAAACTGTCAATAAAAGTCAGATTTACCTAAGCGTTTGGGGTGATATGAATAAAATTTTTCGTGTAAAAGAGCACATGGCATCAACAAATATAAACGAAGAAGAAGAAGAGGAGACTGACCTCATTATACCCGAAGGTGTGTTAAATCCAACCCACACAACAATTATAAAAATTCCATCTAGACTATACAACAACGGTCCTTTGGTAGTCGTTAAGAAGAAACATCAAAATGGTTTAACCGATAACAGAGCTATACAACAATTTACAGGCGATGGGAAACAAATTATTTCACACATCCCGCAATGCAAGCGTTCCATCAGGCACGGATCCGAATTAGAAAGGTTATTTACAGATTACAAACCGTTAACCTCAAAAATGTCTACACAGATAACGCAGAGACGAGTTCCGTCCAAGACAGCTTATTTAAATCTAGTTCCGTATGAAGTACGCGAATCTTTGGGGTGTACAGAAATTGCTAGAAAAATGTCTACGCTCCAACCTTGTCCAATATCCCCAAGAACAATAGAAATAACAGCAGGAGGTTTGGGAAAGAAACAATTTTCCACTCCACCGACAAAATCTGTTATTCCCACACAAATTAGCCGTAGTAGATTAGGAACTATCAGACTAACAAAAGATCCTAGTCATATTTTTTCCAATAGTTTGAAGTATTTAAGTATGAATTATCCGACTAATTTTATAAAAAATCCTCCGGATTATCCTGTAGTGAGGGGTGATGTTAGGTCCCGAGGTTGTCAAAGACATGATAGCATTGCTGAAATTAGATCGAAACTTTACGCTCCGCTCGATAACAGACCTTCAAGTAGAGGCTGCAGTCTTTTACGTATAAAATCTGTAACTGGAAATTCAAGGATCCAACGGAGTTTACCGTCCAAATCAAATTTTCAAACATCTGGACAAAAAATAGACAAAAAGTTCGCTGAAAATTACTGTGATGACTCGATAACGTATATGACTACTGTGCCAGTCAAAATTGTTGGTTAGCTACGTCTACTATATACTTTTTGCTTCGTAATTTATTATAAAATCGTTTTGTAATAATAAAGTTGGGTCATATTATTGTATCTTGGGTGGTATTACTACCATATTAGTAGTGACCATACGCTTCTTTGGGGAATAGGCCAAGCAATAGGTACATTTTTATGACAAAAAACCTAGTAGACCACGGCCTGTGCCATCTAGACAAAGACACCAAAGACACTTATGTTGCAATTGAAAGCTTATTATGTAATCGTTATGGTGTCAAAAAACAAATTTAAGACAATTTATGCTTAAGTATTGAGTAAATGTATAAGAGTAGGCAGGAAAATCCATCAACCCAGCTGGCAACGTCGCTAAACAAAGTTAACTACTGCAAGCGCCAAACGTTATGGTGAGCCCGCCCCCATGCGCACAAACTCATTTTAAATGTTGCCTCCCACTACAGCTCTTGCAAGACAGAGGCGTCATTCCTTTTGTTTCAACTTTCTTTTGGTACTGAATTTTCTTAAAACCTTGTCGGGTTGGATATTGCTTCACTCATTGTCAATGAAATAAATATAAGAAGTATACTAGAACTCTGATGCAAAATGAAGTCATAGAAATTCAAAAACTTAATTACACTGCTTTATATTACACTGAATCTATATGGGTCCGGATAATGAGAGATTGAATCTCTCTCGTTTCATGCAACCCGTGATACACCAATCTCATGGTGAGCTGTAAATTATCAATCAATCTTCAACGTTGTCAACTGTCAATGTGCTGCACAAATATCTTGGGTCTGTGCCCCCAATATTCCATGGATATTTAAAGCTACCCTCTGAATGCATGACCGATAGTAACATTTGGATGTGGAGTATGGACGTTAGACTGCGAGAAACTAAAATATTGCTGACTGAGCAACACAATATGAATCAGGGCAGTTATGGAATGAGCCAGAAATAGTTAGCACAGTGAAGGTACAAAGACTAAGAGGGAGATTCCATATTGCCAGAAAGCAACCTTACAGAATGCCAAGAACTTTTAAATTCCGCATAAGGAAAAAGAACAAGAACAATGTATGTGTGTATGTGTGATTTTTTGGGGTGACATTCACTGAGACCTAAAAGATCTATTGTGCCCCCTTACTTCTACTCAGTTTCTGAGGAGAGTCTCAGAAACTAGTAGTTCCTTCAGTCCTGTTTCCCGGAGGAATTTTAGGATGTCTGCAGGCTTCAACTTAGGCAAATGTTTCTCTTCTATCCATTTATCTCCCAGGTGCTGTGCTCTAGGATTCTGGAGTGCTGTGCAGTTGGAAAGTATGTGGATGGAGGTTTCTTCTTCCATTCCCCAAAATCTGCATTCTTCTTCCTCCACTATTTTGAGCTTTTTCAGGTGCCCATTCAGGCGACAATGTCCCGTTAGGATCCCTGTCAAAACTCTTAGCGCAGTTTTACTTTGACTTATGCATTCTTTTGATCTCAACAGGTTGTAGTCACCCAGAAGAGTCTTTGATTGTATAAGTCCTACTAGATCTTTCCAATGGTCAGATCTTCTATTTTTCTCGGCTTCACTTATTCCTTTCAATATTACATTGGGGCTGATTCCGCAAAAGGGTTCAGGCCCCCAGAAAGGTATTTCAGTCCCCCTCTTTGCTAGTTCATCTGCTATTTCATTTCCTTCTATTCCAGAACAAAGAAGAGGATCATTAATATCAGGTGGCTGGAAGATGTAGTGACTGTCAAATAAAATAGGAATCCAAGAGTAGGTTGAAGAAGTAAAAGAGAGAGACAAGCAGATCTATATCATAGAAGACAGTCAGGTAGCACTCAAGGCTATCTCAAGCTAGAAAAAGAGGTCGTATGGGATTGGGTCAGATAATTTAAGTCGTTAGATGATCGGAATAACTTTAAGATGAGCTCGCCAGAATATCGGTCGCAATAAAAAAGTTGATTAAGAACTCGGACAGATTCTTGGTAAATCAAAAACGTAGTATTCGGATCTGTGAAGAGCTGGACGAGGGAAAGAGAACATAAATTATTGGGTAAATATCGCAGGACGCATGGTTGAGAAGATCTTCATAAACATTTAAAGACATCTGGATATATAGGGTGGTCTGTGAGTAATGAACCACAGTGAAATGGAAGATTCTTGGCCTAAAAATATTACAATCTGACGAAAATTCCTTCAATTAAACATTGATGATAAAAAAGATACATGGTGGTGAAGTTGGAATATCAAAAATGTTTTTTCTCAGTAAATTGAAAGATTTTTGATATAAAAACGTGAAAAATTGAGGCTAGTGGTTTTAGGGCCTGGGAATTCATAATATGTTATCCGCTCCGCTGTATTATCTAGAAGGCACCACAAAAGCTATATTGTTGGTGTAACTGTGCAATTAACTTATTTATTGTTAACGGTATCTCTCCATTTATTGAAAACTATTAAAACTACAACATTTTTGCTACAAAAAGGTAAACCTATTATTTGTCTTCGAGATATTCCTCTTCATAATTTTCATTCCATTTATTAGCACCAAAATGATAACGTTAGTCGGCGCTGATTTAAAAAAATTCAATATCAGCTATAATATGGCAAGAATATTGAAAATTTGCAATAATTTTGCCATAACTTCTCTCAAGCATGCTGCTTTGAGGAAACAAAGCTCCGCTCCGCCTTCGGAGTCGGGTTGTTACCAAGCAATACGCTTTCGAAGTCTATGACAATATCATTGCAAATCATCAATGCTCTTGCTCTATTATAGCTGATGATAAATTTCCTGACATCAGCGCCAACTAACATTATTATTTTTGTGCTAATAAATGAAATGAAAATTATGAAGGGGGATTTAAAAATGCGAATATCTCGAAGACGAGTAACTTTGAAGACAAATGATAGGTATACCTTTTTGTCGCAAAAATGATGCAGTTTTAATATATGCCAATAAATAGAGGGAGACCGTTAACAATAAATAAGTTAATTGCACAGTTACACCAACAATACAGCTTTTGTGGCGCCCTCTAGAAATTACATCGAAACAGATAACATATTATGATTTCCCAGGCCCTAAAAACTCTATCTCAAAATTCTCACGTTTTTATATCAAAAATCTTTCAATTTACTGAGAAAAAACATTTTTGACATTTCAACTTTGCCACCCTGTATCTTTTCTATCATCAATATTTTATTGAAAGGAGTTGCGTCAGATTGTAATATTTTTAGGCGAAGTATCTTCCATTTTACTTTCGACCATCACTCACGGACCACTCCGTATATCATTTTTGGCGAATTACACTGTCCTTCCTTTTGATCTCATCTTGTCGTAACAGCTCATGAGTATCTTTTATTATACTATAGTCCAATAAATGGAGGCGAAAAATACCATCAACATGGGCATCTGGTCCAGCAAGGAAATTTTTTTTAATTTGCAGGTAATAGTGGGTACATTGAACCCCCAAGCTGTCAGGTGCCTGAAATTTGTGGGAGGGTCGGAAAATGACTAGAGATCCCGAAAATCCGTTTTCCGCCGATATCTCCCGAACTACAATCCCTAGAGAATTTTTGTTCAGACAAAAAATTAAGAGCAGTTCATTACCTACAAAAGTTGTTCCCACCAATATTTTTTGCAAAAATGGTGGCTGAAAAGTTCGCAGTTTTCTGAAACTCTAAAACTGACGCTTCTAGCCCAAAATCTGGGATGAGGGACCCTGAAAATACACCAATTTCTATGTTCAGGCCTCCAGGCATCTATGGTAGGTGGCGCCACCTTGCATTTTCGCAACCGCGAAATAATTAAGGCCATGAAAAGAAACATGAAAATGATCGATCTCTTACCCACTCTCGGGGTCGAAAAATGATCGCTTTCTTTAAAATTGAGACTCTGGCTTGCTTTTATTGGACAGACCAATTCTAGGAATGATGTGTGCGAAAAGGATTGAAAGTAGACGCTAAAATTGCGAAAATAACATTCCCATTCTTCATTACCGAATACCTCTTCCTACACAAGCGATGAACTCCCACAGACGATACCTTCTCCATGAACAAATGGTGGTTGTCTTTCCTAGTCTTGCTAACATTTATTAGGGTTTCTAGTCCTCGGGTAACCGTTCTAACGTCTTCAGTCAGAGCTTGATCACAAATAAAAACACACGGGCGTACTAGAATCCACTGCGACTTCCATTTTTCCACAGGAATGAATAATATTTATCAAATCATTAGATGTCATTTCACCCACAACAATATTAATGATCTTTATTAAAAAATTGAAACCTCACCGTGTGCTCCAAAAAAAAGAAGCTCAAAAATTTTCAATATTTCCCTGTGTCTTTTATCAATAAAAATTTCAAAAATGTATTAAGTAGGAATGACTTGAATTTCACTTTTAACACTGGAATACTACTAATTTATTCTTGAAAAATCACGAAAGAGATAGTGTTTACATGTAAAATTGTCAGTTGTTGACAAAAAATGCAGCAGAAAGCATCCACGTGTACACGCACTATAGCAGACGCCGTCGACCACACTATAGATGGGTGGCGTGGCGGCGTGCGAGAATAAAATGAGGCATCCATTACAACAAATTTAGAGACAAATTTCTTTTCAATGCATCAAATAAAATGAAAAAGGAAAGTTCAGAATGTGACCTTTCATCGGGTATGATGCTTAACCGGGAAGAATTTTACTGTAAAGAGAAAAAACTGCTCGAAAAAACTCAGATGAATAGCTGTCTTCCCTCGGAAAACTGGAAATTTCCACGATTTTCTAGAAAACCCAGGGGTTTGGGCAAAAAAAAATTATACCATCGGCAAGAGGATATTCTAACCTTTCTTCCAATATCAATTATAAGCGGGTTTGACAGTTAATCATCGAGAAATTCCCGATAAACCAGAGCGCTCGGGAAAACTCCAAAAATCCACAAAAATCGCCTCTTGGAAAACACATTGGTCAAAAAAATACGGGCGAATGATTGGTAGAATTGTTTCGGAATAAATGGAGTACCTCCCAAAGAACCATTATCCAATAGGATTGGCTAAAATAACTATTAATAAAAATAGTATGAATAAATCCATGGAAGTATTGAAAAATCTAGCAAAGACGAATTTAGGCCTGGTTTTCCAATGACCCAGGAGCACGAATTGAGTGGATGAAAACACGCCTTAGTAGCCACAGATCCCTTCACCCGCACTTTGATTCATTAAAAAATATTGATTTTCACGCGAGTTATTAAAAAATTAGTAATTTACTTGGGGACGTCATGCCCTCAGAACGTGCTCTCCATAGCCGGCCTCAATTTTGGGTCGGCGTTCGGGCCATTTATCTCGAAAACTATCAAATTTTTCAAAAAAATGCTAGGGATCATTGTTGTGAGTAAAGAACTACTCTTTATTTTTTGTCTGAACAAAAATTCTCCAGTGGTCAAATCTCGGCTGATATCGCGGGAAAACGGATTTTCTGGAATTTCAGAGCCATTTTCCCACCCTTCCACAATGGTCAGGTACCTGACATTTTGGGAATTTCATGTGCCTACCATAACCTGCAAATTGAAAGAAATTGCTCTTGCTGGACCAGTTGCCCATGTTGACACCTTCGTTTACTGGACTACTAGTCCTACTAGATATTTCCAATCGTTTGATCTCGTTTTTGTTTGATATTGACTATAAATGAATACAATACAAACTAGGTTATAATTCATCAAACGTCAAATTATACTGACAGATATTTAATATTTTTTTTCCAAACAGCCAAAATTCTTGTGAAATGTAAATAATGTCTTCAACTCCTACATCCCCGAATAGAAAAATTGTGATACCGAAAGGTACACTCAATCCAAATGAGACGACAGTTCTTAGAATATGTAATTCAGTTCCCAAAAACCAAAATATTTCAACTGCCGGTGATCGCAGACTGAACAGAAGTTTACCCGAGAATTTCAGACCAACCGACGCGCAAGGATTTAAGCCACCAAATTTTTTAACTAGAAAAGAGGGTTCTCCTATAATTTCCAGATGTCCAGCTTCCAGACCCGACTACTCATCGTCAATGGTAGACTCAAGCTTGGAAGATGATTCAATGGCTCTTTTCGGAAACCAAGGTGGTGCAGTACTTAATCGAGATCAAAAAGATATGTATAATAAGATTGTAATACCAGTGAAGACTCCATGGGAGCCAGTGCAACAATACAGGTACGGGGAAAGAGAAGGATTTGCTCCTTGTAGCTGTAGTTCACTGGTAGAAGGTAGAAATTTACAAATGGAAAACGCGAATGATATAAGTGCTGTACAAGAATCAACATTTAACGAAAGTGATTTATCTCAATCTTTTCCAACTGGTTCTTCTCCTGGAGAAATAACTTACAGTGACGATTCTGGTGAGGATGCTTTTTACAGTGCGCAATCTCAGTTACCTTACATAACATGTCCAAGCTCTACCCCGCGTAAAGAAAACTTAACTATTAACAGAAGAAATAATGAAGCAACTTTCAATTCCTCTTTTTATCCTCCTCCAAGTCCAATTCAAGCAGACAATACTTTCGGACGTAGATGTTCAGACTCGGTGCCCGCGAATGCAACGTTTGACAGCTCCAAAAAAGGAGGTCCATTTCCTTTAGCAAATTCAACTTTTATTTCGAGTAGTCCTAACCAAACTTTCAACACATCAAACGGGACAAATGGACAGAGTCCTTCAAGGAATGGAGCAGCCAACAACGCCACGTTCAATACACAACCTGCTCTCAATCGTACTATGAATGCTGCTGCTGATGCTACCTTCAACACTCCTAAAAAAAGAGGTCCATGTCCTCTAGCAAACTCAACGTTTAATGCGGGCGCTCCTAACCAAACTTTTGATGTATCAAACGATTCAGCCAACAAACTAGCGAATGCCACGTTCAACGCTGGTCCTCCACAAAGAAATCCTAATCAAACTTTTAATGTGTCAAACGGATCAGCCAATAGATTAGCAAATGCCACGTTCAACGCGGGCTCTCCAGCAAGGAATCCTAATCAAACTTTCAATGTATCAAACGGATCAGGCAACCAAGCGGCGAATGCCACGTTTAACGTTTGCCCTTCATCAAGAAATCCTAATCAAACTTTTAATGTGTCGAACGGATCAGCCAACCAAGCGGCGAATGCCACGTTTAACGTCGGCCCTCCATCAAGAAATCCCAATGAAACTTTCAATATATCAAATGGTTCGAGTAATATGAACAGAACTTTCAATGCTGTGGGAGCAGCGAATGCTACCTTTGTCATGCCACCTCGTACAAACGGTAACAATGGGGGAATTGCAGATCAAACTTTCATCAAACCCAAACGTCCGTGTCCGTTGAAAGATCAGAGCAGAGCAATGGCGAGTGGTGGCAATCAAGGAAGGAGTGATTCTGGACCAGTATCTAGAAATCGTGATTCGAGGAGTGGTGGTAGAAATGATCCTTGTCCTTCGACTAAGCAACGGAATGTTAAATTCCGGTAATAAAATGTTGATAAATTCAATTGATTAAAAGAAGTAATATCAGTTATGGTTATAATTTTATTATTTCTGAGCGTACCTACGAAAAAATGTTTGGAAGGGTTAATAAAATTTCTTGTTGGACTGGTTCATTCATTCATACATTTGGGTTGGTCTCAACAGCGCAGGCACTTGAACTGAATCTTTGTACCATGACCCATGTTATCTACCTACTTCCATTCCAGAAGCTTCGTGTCTCCTATATAGGCCACCAGCTTATCTGGAGTTGTGATGGCTGTGTTATTTCCACTCCAAAATGCTTGTGAGTTCTCACAGAAGCAGAGCATGTGCACATTTTCTGCACATAGGTTCACTAACTTCGCCCATACTGACTAGATGCTTCCTCAGGTTACAGTGTCTAGTCACCGGGTTGGTAGCTGTCTTCAAATTTTTCTCAGTATATTTTTTATGAATATGTTCAGGGGTCTCCCCTGAATGTAAATTCAAGTTGGCGTCATGGGGGGGGGGGGGACTTCACTTCAGCCGCCATCTTCAAAAACACGTTTTATTAAATATCCCGCGAACCGCGCATCGTAAGACAAAAATTGTGGATATCATTATTGTAGATAATAATAATTGCCATCTTTTTTTTGTATAACGCATAGGTTTTTAATTATAGTGCTCCACATTTTTTTCAATATGGTTTTGGCTAAATATCTAGTTAATGGTCAATGAAAAATTGAAAATGGTGGTAACTCAATTGTAGAGCATGAAATTTCCTAGAAATTTCATCGGTAACTTTTTCCTGTAGCATTTATAGTTTAGGAGCTATTACGCTGTAAACACAAATTATAAAGAGAACAGATATGAAAGTTTGACAGATAACAGTTAAAAGAGAGAGAGATGGGTGAACATACCCATTAAAATGTCCATCGTCTCATGTCGACTCCGTTCGGGCTGCTTCGCGAAATTTGTCAACAGGGTTGTCAATTTGCATAATATTTCTTTCAACTTACGATCATACGTCAAATATTTTATAAGCATTTTTTTCAAGTGTGATAGTTATACAGATACAAATATTCGATGATTACTTGTTTTAAATCAATTTTATTAACATTAAAAGAATTATACAGTTAAAAAGATTATAATGTATAAAAATCATACCATAAATATATACTTTTTTCACAAACCACATCCTTGGCAACCATGCACAATAACGGTGACGGCTAACCCAACCTAACATAATCAAAACGTCAAAGCATGCTCAAAATCACTTGGGCTACGTTCATAAACTTACTCGGAGTAAGGATGGTTTACTCCAAAGCGTTCATTAATTTACTCTACCAGTATGGAGTATGCCTTTATAAACATTCAGAAACCTACCCGGAGTAAACTTTGCATACTCCGCTTTTTAATGGAGTATTATATACTCTGACAATTATGACAGTTTGGCTTAAACAGTAGCTCTGTTTAGATAACTGCTGGTTATTTTTATTGATAAATTGATATTATTCGATTTTGATACAGTCATATATTTATTAATAGATATTTGGTTATAGTTGATTGCATTGCATATCAATAATGGACTACTCAGTGCTATCAATTGGAAAAGATACCATTATTCTTAAAAATGAGGGTAGGTACCTACCTATGATGTACTATAATACTTTGAAATTTATTAATCATTATTCAACATGAGTTCCTAACATTGTGTTATGATATTGATGTTATTAATATTTAACTCATCCATGGCTTAGTCAATGTCCATGGTCAATTAATTTCTATTTTCGAAATGTAAATTATAACCCCAAATTCATATACCTACACAACAAAATGACATTTGATTTACCTCCGGCCGGTATAGCCTCTGAACGGTTACTCCGAGTAACCAACAAACACACTTTTGTAATCTGTTCTCAAAATTCATAACGCCATTTTTGTTTGCTTCATTGTTTGAAGGTGTTCAATCGGCGATATAAATTGTGTTATTTGACTAACCGATTGTGCGTTGTGGTTATATTTACTATAAAAATATAGTGGTATAGATTATTATTCTTATAAAATGGATAAACATCACGGCGGAGTGTACTGTTCATAGAGAGACTGTCCAAATAAATTTTATTCGGAAAAAAAATAAAGTTCTTTCGATTTCCAAGGGATGAGAGTATTTAATTTAATATCCCGGCCTATGATAAAAGAAATTTTAAAGTTTTTGATATTAACTTTGGTGCTACAAATTATTATCAAAATTCTCTCTTGCATAGGTGTATATTGTATTCCCTTTGATAATAAATAAATAAAGAATTATTTGTACTTTAAAATTTGATTGATTTTCTAAATTATTTGTGTTATCTAAAAATGTATTTATTAATTAATCTCCCAAGAGTAATGACTATTTATAACAAATCATTGGAATGTACATATAGGTATTTAATAAATACATACGTATACACTGCTCCAAGAAATTAACGCACCACTTAATATTTTCTGAATTTTTTTGCCATTTTGAACAAACTGTAAAATATTTCATAAAATTTTGGAAGAGCATTAAATATTATTTATTTTAACGACATACTAAAATTATCTTCACTGTGTTTGTTGTGTTATGAGTTTTTTTCTGAATTCCTATAATTGGTTGTAAGATAAATAGGCCATTGGTCGTTTGATTTTTAGCTGCTACATTTGAATTTTTAAGTCTTGTGATATTCTTCTGGTTAAATTGTTAACATGCAACGTGAAGCCAGAAATTTGACGCCTAATGAATGTGCACAAGTCATTGTATTGCACGAAGAAAGTTGGAGTTATCGCCGTATAGGTGAGAGATTTAATGTGTCCCATACAACAATATCGCGTATGGTTGAACGATACAGGGAGACTGGTGAGCACATTAGAAGAGCTGGCCAAGGCAGACATCGTATCACGACCCCCGGCCAAGATCGTTTTTTAAAGCTTTCCCCTTTAAGACAACGATTCGTAACAACAAGAATGTTACAATCTCAGCTTCAAAACGCACATGGGATTCGAGTAAGCTTGGAAACCGTCCGACAACGTCTTCGACAAGATAATTTGAAACCTCGCATTGCCGCTCGATGGCCAGCACTAACCGTAGATCATCGTAGAGCCCGGTTAAACTTTGCCAGAGAGCATGTCAACTGGGGGGAAGCTGACTGGGAAAGAGTTCTTTGGACAGATGAGTCCAGATTTTGTCTGCATACTCGCGATAGACGTGTTCGTGTTCGTGTTTTTAGAAGGCCAACAGAACGATATGCACAATGCAATATAGCGAATACCACCTTATTCGGCGGAGGCTCGGTTATGGTATGGGGTGGAATTTCGTTAACGGGTCGTACGGACTTGGTGGTGCTAAATAATGGAAATCTTAATGCTGAACGTTACATATTGGATATTCTTGAGGAACATGTTGTGCCGTTTGCCCCTCATATCGGTGAAAATTTTTTATTAATGCAAGATAATGCTCGACCTCACACAGCCCGAATAGTAAGAGCTTATTTATTGGAAGTTGGCATTGAAACTATGATTTGGCCTGCCCGAAGTCCCAACCTTAATCCAATAGAGCATCTTTGGGATATACTAGGAAGGCAATTACGAGCTCATCCCAACCAGCCTAACAACTTGGAAGATGTGGGGCGACTTCTGGTTGAAATATGGAATGAACTGGATCAAAACAGTATTCGAAATCTTATTTTAAGCATGAATCGCCGATGCCAGTCCACGACTAGAAGCAGAGGTGGAAATACCCGATATTAAGACTCTAAAAAATCTTTCTTTAAAGAATTAAAATCTCCATTTTTGGTTCTTTTTTCTTTTGTGTTAGTTTTGCTATGCTAAATTTTAGGGTTACATTTTTAGAAAATGATTCTTTTGTTAACAATTTAATAAGGTCTATAGAAATATAATGTTTGATTTTTAATTAAATTTTGTAAATAAAATAATTACAAATTTGTTAGTGGTGCGTTAATTTTTTGGAGCAGTTTATATTCGATTATGATTATTGTTTCAATTCATGCCGCAGTTTTGAAGATTAAGTGGAAACTTCCAAAAAAACTGGATCCGGCACTAGAAATTGTTATTGTCTCCGAGTCAACAGTGCAATTTGGTAAGAAATCCAGAAAATATTTTAAACAGGCAACATCGCGGCTATACTGCGTTAAAGGTCCAAGGTCATTGAGGACGGAGCTGAAAATCGTTTGATGTTTTGCCGGGATTCGTATCTGTTCTCTTTATAATCTGTGCTGTAAATGAGATTATAACGGGATTATAATGCTGTATAAATTCATTATGCGCTAGGGTCGTTCCCTCGCCTGTTCGTGCCTTAGTTAAACGTACTGGTCACAGGGCTGCAAGCATGCGCAGTAACTACATGTGGCCAGATATGAAGGAAATTGTATATATATTTTTCGAATTGTGTGTTATAATTCAGTTCTTTATATTATGTTGCGTCTAGTTTTCTCGTCACTTATTTGATTTATTAGCACTCACACACAAATGTCTGAGTCCGTTTTTCAGAAGAAACATCCGTAAAATTCTTTTTCTTTTAGTGATTTTGACAACAATTTTAGACAGAGAAAATAAAGTGCAGACGAATATACACAGTGTTTTACAAAATGTTTAACAATTGAAACGGGTTAGCGATTTTTCGAAAAACTCAGATTCACGTTAAATTAAAAAAATGAAAATTTCAAATTGAATACCAACTTTCATATTCTTCTATTGAAAAAGAAATAATTTTTAATACTACAATATATTATAGCTCCTAAACTATAAATGCTACGGGAAAAAGTTTCCCATGAAATTTATAGAAAATTTCATGCTCTACAATTCAATTACCATCATTTTTAATTTATCATTGACCATTAACCATATATTAAGCAAAAACCATATTGAAAAAAGTTTGGAGCGCTATAATTAAAAACCTATACGTTATACAGAAAAAAGTTTCGAGTCAAAAAGATGGCAAATATTATTATCTACAATAATGATCTCAACAATTTTTGTCGTCCGATGCGCGGTTCGCGAGATATTTCATAAAACGTGTTTTTCAAGATGGCGATATGTGTTTATCTAATATTGTCCCAGTTATATCAGTCTGTCCTTCTTGAACATTGATCGGGAACCATAAGTAGTCTCCCTGTTGGACTCGTGTAAAGTACACATTCTTTTTGTAGCTTCAAATATTCCGGGAAAGGAAATAATTAATTAAAATCAAAATTCGAGGGGATATAATTGTATTGCATTACACAAAGAAATTTAAGTGACAAACTCAATGCTTATCTACAGAATTATACAATTTTGATAGATATACATATACTTTTCTAAAAACGAATTTTAAAACAAATTGGTTAATAGAAAGGCCTTATCATCACAGTTAAAAACAATATACATTAAGTATATATATGTATTGATATTCTAGAAAAAGCTAAGAGGTGATTCGTTGGACGTAGGTATAAAAGTAATTGGAAAAGAAGTTTGAAATTGACAAAAGTTCATTGGATGTGAAATTTAATGATTGAAAAGCAAACGAATTTGTCGTCACGACTTTGTATGTTTAATTATAGAACTTGCAACAGATCCTAATTTCGACTGAATATTGGCGCAATCTATTCAGAAGACAATGATAATATGATATGCAGGGTGATGTTGAAATAATGTACCTAATTTTTGACTCAACATGTATTTGATTTAATGAGTATTAGCATTAGAAAAACCAAAAAACCATAACTTCAATCTGGCACCGAGTTATGGAACATTTTGAATAAATTTGAAATATAAAGGTATCTTTCAAGATAATAGAACTTTATGAGTCTAATAAATCACCCTGTATATATGAAATTCCAAGTCAAATGATTCTGTGAGTCAATTGAAACACAATCCAATTTGAATTTGTTTTGATTATTAATGATAACGAATCACCTCCAACATTCCATACTACAATCTGTAAAAATGTAAGAGTAAATGATAGGTACAGTATATATGTTCAAGGCAATATTTTTATATTGAAAGTATTGACATTGATATATGTCCAAATATTTGTTGAATTATAGTATAATTTGGTCTTTTTACTGGTCTCTAAGTTTGTTTATCTCATACAACTTTAAAATAGCAGTCCGTTGTCAAAATTACTATCACATTCTTCATTTGGCCAGATCATTTTGGTCAATTCAAGTAATTTAAATACAAAATGGGAATTGAACTTTATTCCACA
>CAJUYI010003254.1:0-24530 GCA_910591695.1 Galerucella pusilla | reverse complement strand
TTTACAAATGGCGCGTGAATTTGTATGTTTGAAATGAAAACTATGTAATTTATTGTACTGTACATATTTGTTTAATTATTTTTTAAACATGATATGTGTTTGCTATTTTTGTTTATATAATTCAGACACGCATTGCATAATAAATTGTGATATAAATACAAGGTTGAATGCCAAAAAGACAAACTATTTATATTTTCGTTATTAACATTTAACCCGTCAAATCACTTGCAATCTTCGTAACGTAAAAAAATCCAAAACACACTAGTATATTAAAGTATAAGTGGATATTAAGGTCTTATTGCTCGAAATAGAGCAAGTGTTTTAAAGACCAGTTATCCACGAATACTTTACGCTATTGTTTTTATTGGTGCACTTTTAAATTATAAATACTGGTCTAACTACTACAACAACAAGAAATGGAAATCATAGATGGAAATAAGAACTAAATGTCCAATGGTTGAATTCGTGATGTATATGATGTTGCGTTGTCATGGAAATGAGAAAAGCATAAACTAATTTGTATTTTGATGGAAGTTCAACTTTATTGAGTTCTGTGAATGTCAATAGTATTAATTCAAATTCAAATACCATTCCTAAGATTTGAAAAATCGAAATATTGTTGTTCGAATAAAAGTTTTGAGGTTACGAACTACTCCTGTCAGATCAATAATAAAAAAATTGTCATTTAGACATGATTTAGACTTCGTTTTTCGAGTTGTTGATGTTGCCACGGTAACTTTAAAACACGCGCGTGTTTTAAAGTTCGATTTAAACACGCTGAGGCGTGCTTTAAATAGGTAAAATGGTTCACCAATAAAAAAATTATGTTTTTTGTTACCATTTCTACGAATTGCAATATCTATATATATAACGAAGCTAAGTAGCTCTATAATTAAATATAAAAAAATGCGTCTAACACGTATAACTAGCCTACGTCTTTTGTCGCAAGTATTTTGAGTTTATTTTTAATTCATTGCAATAGTTGAGTTTGTTGTTAAAAACAATGCAGAATAAAATATACGCGTGTAAGTTGCTTTTAAATCAGAAAACCATCTAAGGAATTTATTGTTTCCATTTGAAATTGTTTCAACGATATATTCCAATTGAATTATACCCTGTTTAGTACTAGTAAATCTTACTAGGTGATTTAGCATATAGGATTTTCACGATAAAGAGACAATGATGTAATTTTCAGTTACTTTCCTGCTTATCAGAATAAATATTAATTTACCAACCGTTAATACAACAGCCAGGGCAATTTACAGCTAACGGGTTGGCAAAACTTCAAGACGTTGTCAGATCAGCTGGTAAAACTCCCCAGTTTGTTTTGACGTTTATTGGCATTCGATCTTCGTCTAATATTTACAAGTTTTTTTTGTTAGTTTTAAATTCATTGTTTCTTTAAGATTGAAAAAACAGTTATTTTCATAACTAATTATTCAGGCAAATCTGCAGTGTGTAGTTAATGAAATGCCGAAGCAGCTGAACAGTAAAAATGTCAAGAGATGTTAACATCTTTGTCAAGCTATTTTGAAGAAAAAAACTACAGCTTGGCAACATCACAATATTTTCTTTTGCAACGTCATCATCTTTTTATCGTGAATAAACTATATCTATTATTGACACGCGCCGCTAGATCGCACCACTATACGATACACCGCAACATGGAAGTATCCATAACACTGTTTCGTAGACAGTTTCTCAGAGAGAGAAAGGGAGGATAAACCTCTCCTAAAATATCCGGAAAATTCCACACCAAAATGTTTTTTGGACAGATCACCATAGTAATGATGAATTTTGGTGGACATTTTTTCCTCGTGGATACCCAAAAGCGAATTATACTGGACATTTTTTGACAGTCTGGTTTTTATTTGTATACATGATAATTTTAATACATTTCAATTACAAAGTACGATGTTTTCGATTATCTTTGGACACCTCATTTCTTCTTAATGGTGAAGATGCAGAGCTTGGGTTTGAATGAATTAAATGTTATAAAATAGTAGGCAAATTTTATCATCTGCATTCCAATACATCAAAGCCTGCTTTATTCCTTCTTCTACGGCTTCTTCAACAGCTTCCTTATTGAATCAAACTACTTTCAATTCGTTCTATTTTAATTGGAAAATTTTCTCGCTGCTTCTTTGGCAATCTCGAAATTAAAACTGTTTTAAATGAATCTGCCATTTCTCGAAAGGGTTCACGACTAGCCAAATGGTTTCGGAACTCATAGAACATGGTGAAATGTTCTGTCTAACAACTTGTTGATGAAAAATTGATAAAATTCCAAAAACAACATGAAACAGTTTGTTGATTATTCAAAGAATTTGGAAACTGAATCATTTTGTATAATTTAAATGATTATTCAATGAACAATGGTTTTCTTACTCGTTTAGCTTTGTTTCAACGAGCTCAATATTTAGAGTGATATGAGATATATACGAAAAAAGCGTATATTTGAACCTACACGTACAACTTATAAAGTCTGCTGGTTCAGAAAAAAGATATTATTATTTTAGCATATTTGCTAAAGATCCGTGGGTCATCCTTTTTCTTCTGTTGGTAATACTATCGATACAGATTTTCTTGGACCATTTCTATGCACTGGTACTTGTTCAAAATGCGTTCCCACCAGGTTCTGTTCGTCTGGGACTTGGACTAGATTCGGAGTACTGCTAAAAAGATAAGAATAATATTGAATAATATTTTTTTTGATATACAGATATACAGATACAAATACAGATACAAATACAGATACAAATACAGATACAAATACAGATACAAACACGGATACAAATACAGATACAAATACAGATACAGCTGGTGAAACTATGGTTTGTTTCAGAAAGTACATAGAGCATTGGAATGCAATAATCTTGTAACAACCAGATACTTATCGCATATAATGGTATAAACGTTACAGTTTGTGAATTACCTGTCAAAATTGGCACTCGGGGGTGGTGTGGGCGTTCTTGATAAAGGAAAGCTTGCTACTTCCCTGCCTCCTGTTAGCGATCTACTTGATCCAAAAAGTTGATCGGGTGACATTTGAGCTATTGGCGCCACTAGAACCCTGTAAAAACGGAAGTTTTGTTGATTTTACAAATTCAAATTCTCATAAATTTACTAATGTCGGGAAATTTCCGGTTTGCGTAAAAATAATGTTACGTTCATTGGGTACTTCGTAATTGGATAAAAGTTGAATCTAAAATAAAAATAGACTTTCGGGAACATTGCTTCACCTCATTCAAGGTAAAGCAAAAATAGCTTTTCTTGGATATTTTACTTTGTCAGTTCACAGCTTTTATAGAATTCGAGAAATCGTTTCCGATGTTATGAATTTTTATTTGTAACTCTGATAAAACATGAAAACACTAGACTAAACGATGATCCAGTTGAAGGTTAACCCCATTTTATTTAACGATACATTTTTTATTAGCAGTGGGAAAAGAAATGTAATGAACAAAATCATCAAATAAATAGTCTATAATTCGAATTACTCCTAATAATAGTATATTATTAAACGAGCAATTTATGATAGCCATAATTCACGATGGGTGACGTTTGCGTTACGAGCTGCAGGCGAGGGGCGCAAGTCACCCAAGTGAATTATGGCCATAAATTGCGAGTAGAATACTATACTTTGTCCACGACACTTAATTTATTTATTAATAAATAAAAGTCAGTAGCGATTTGGCATATTACTAACCTCAAAATGTTGTGGCAGCTACTTAAATAATTTGACATATATGGAGATGGGCAATACTGTAGAAAGTATCAATACAACGTACCGTTATAAATATATTGTTTTGAAATACTTAATATTAGAAAATATCGTTATGAAAAGTATCAATACTAAAAATTACAATATTTCATAGATACGATATAATATGTCAGAAACAAATTTCCTGAACAAAATACACAGATTTAATAGTTTATTTCATATTGTACCCCCATCTCTAGTCGGGAATTATGAACCATAATACACTACAGTGTATTATGAACCATAATTCACGACAGTTGATATATGGGTACCATATACCTTTAGTTAGGAGGTAAAATATTGACTTATTATTAGGTGGTCGTGGACAAAAGTTATTTATTTAAAGGGTGATTAATAGTCCTGAAGCAATTTAAAAAAAAATACAGTACATCTTTTTTTTAAACAATAGATATTATCAAATATGATATCTTGAGAGCCATCAGCTATTATCATAATACACAAAAATAAAGATTCATATTTATTAAATGTCAAATCAAATACCCTGCATTTACAAAAGTCAGATTTGAGATAAACACAGTACTTAAAAGTATTGGTTTCCATGAGTCATACATATTGTAATGTCAATCGATTTAAGAAAAAAATTCTATTATTAATACAAAACAAAAGAAATCATATAGTAAATTGCTTAATAAACATCTGATCTTTATTTTTTGATTCCCAAATTTTTTTGGCACTCACTGAGCCAGCTGACCACCTATAACTGATCTTTATTCATATATTATGGTATTTAAAAGCAGTATGTTGAATATTTTATTTGTACTTAGCAAAAGAGTGTCATTGGATTCGTTCAAAATTTAGCAAAAATTCTCTCAAGGTTCAATTTATATTCACTCAATTAATAGGTGGAAACGTTGTTGTAACTAGCGAAAAAAAAAACATTTAGTTAAAAATCAACATTAACATCATCATTATTATCGCAGGTAATTTGATATTATGTAACACGTCCGAGTTATTTGTTTAAAATAATCGTAACCAGAAATTAAACCAACAACGAGATAAGATATTATACTGGACTGTCTCACGACTAGCCTAAACCAAAGATTACAAAAAAATAGCTACACTATAGATATATTTAAATAGCTTACACACGATTTTCATGAAAATTGCTGTATAGGGAAATATTATGACATATATGCTACTTCCGGTATACCAAAAGTGAGCAACAAGCTTTTTATTTTAAATCTATCTCTGTAGGTATATTATTATCCGGCTTATTATCTAAGATGTACTGTTTTGGAGATATTATTTTTTGAAATAAAAACATCCTGTATTCATTTTTTAACCTGTTATTGAAAATAATAATAAAAACAGTATTTTATGTGGTGATTAAGTCCATGTAAATGTTATTAGGAACTGGACATGGCGAAGAAAATAAAAAAGACAGTCCAAACTAAATATCTATCAATTTGAAAATTTACAAATAAAAATTTACTATTAATTTTCAAGTTTAGAGCCTCATAGCTCAGCAAACAAAGTCCGTATGGCTAACGGCATCATACAGTGTATGTGAATCCCTATATTTTTTTACTTTATAGAATTAGGAAGTTCGAAAACTTCTAAATTCAATTATGGTCAACAAATACCTACGAAAGGATTAGAATCCTGTTTACTAAATGTGTACAGACAAATTTAATATGCTGCATGCGGATTAGTAAAAGAGGCTTTTGTTGTAAGTTTATTAGTTTTACTGTTATGTTATATTTTAAAGAAAACAAAGTCATCTAACAAAAGAGAACAATATGGATGATGTAAAAATTACAGCTTCCTGTAACAATTGTCAAATTTAAGTAAAGCATGTAATCAATTGGAACTGTAATTAATTGCCTGCCGGGGCACATAGCCCAAGAAGTAGATGTTTGTTCTTCCTGAACGGTCTACTTTTTGAAAAGTTATTTTTAAATTTATAAGGAATTTTAATAGTGTGATACTATTATCTTGACATCTACATTTTTTGTCTTTATGTCGCTTGGGTACTCTGTGACTTCAGTGACAAGGACAAAAGATTTGTTCTCTCGGGAAGCTTGACTCAGTCAAGATCATGATCGTATCATAAGAAAAATAAATAGGGAATCCAGAGAATTTAGGACAGTGGGATGTAATAATTCACAATGTAAGAAGCAAAATGATTATTAATAACAATTTTGAGATAAAAAAGCATACATTTTCGATGAAACATCAATATACCTTCATTTACTGAAAATTTTTGTCTATTTTAATCTCGTGTATTGTATTCGAGTTTAGTTTTTTTTTCGATTTAACAGAATTAAATGACATTCCTTTTTAATCGCATTGTATATTGAAATTAATAAGTATGTTTCTGATAATTTGATTGATGGTATTATATTTTTTCAATATTTTTTATTATTTAGCCAGACATAATTAATTAAACGTTAAAAAAATTGATTATAGTTAATTTTATATAATTAGCAAATCTTCTACCTTGTTTTCGAAAACTAGTAATAATAATTTTAATCATAAAAAAAATATGTAGGTAATACAAAAACTATATTTACCTTTAATAAGCGTTTTTTTAGATTAACATTATTTGATAATAAATATTATATAATATTCGCACGTACACATACTTCCAAATTAGATAATTCGATTGTACTAGAGAACAAAATATGTGCGATTGTATACAGGAATAGAAACATTACAAGCTTCCTTTTCGAAGACTGACTTGCATTTCATTTCCGTCATATGAAAATGTGCATACATCGCAATGGAGAATTATTCGTCAATATAAATCCGAGTTGAATATTAAAACGAAGTTTAAACAGGTCCGGATTGAATCAGTACTTCAATTGGGAAAAGTAGAATTCGATAGATGGCGCTCTGAAATGTCAACGTCATCTTAGCAACGAGTAAAACAAATTAGCTTTGATATTTAAGTGGTTTTATTTTGCTGTTTTAGTTATTTTCAGTGTGTGTTTTGTAAAACTTTAGATTTTTCTATGATTGTGCTTTAGTACAAGTTGTTAAACTAAATTTTGACTCCTAATATTTTTATTTTTGGAGTAATAGGTATGGTTGATATTTGTGAAAAGTACAACAAGCGTTCAATTAACTGTTAAGTTTTAGGTCTGATTTCGTGTTTTCATTTTATTTTTGATATAATTATATCTACAAAAGTTGCAGGGAAGGTAGGTTTGTATTGAGTGAAAAGTACAACAAGCGTTCAATTAACTGCTTAGTTTTAGGTCTGATTTCGTGTTTTTATTTTATTTTTGATATAATTATATCTTCAAAAGTTGCAGGGAAGATAGGTTTGTATTGAGTATTATTTTAAATACATAATACCGACTTATTTTCTCTCTAATCTGCACTGAAAACAAAAAATAGAATAACATAACCTCTTCCGATTATATAAGAATATTACCTTAGAAATGATGACAGTTGAGTTAAATAGAAAAACACAGTTTTAAACTTGTCACTGACACAAAATTAAACAAATAAAGTACGAATTTACGGTAATTACGTTTACTTGCCTATATGTAATACAAAAACAATGCAAAACGAATTATTTTACTCGTTGCAACAGTTACAATTTTTCCGCCAGAGGTCTCATTGAATTCTACTCCGCCCAATACTAGTGAAAATTATCGTACATTTCCTTCTATTCCAGTTTCTCTTGATATCCACAAGGTGACTATCTAAATTGTTCTCGCCTAGTTCATTGAGTTTGCCTAGGCATTCCCGCATCATTTTGGAACTGATTAAACAAGAGCTCAGTGCTTTAATGACTGCTTGACCTTGAACTGAACACACTCTCTTATAAAAAGACGTAGGAAGTGTATTTCAAATAATTTAACCAGGCTCCGCGTTGCAAGAGCGATGCTAGAGTCGCTGCTGGATTTTTAAACGAAGTTTCGATTGAAAATTGCCAAAAAATAACTGTATATGTATTGAAAAATGAGTATAACTCACCCTACAGATCCTGAATTGACGAGGAATGGTAAAGGAGTGGGACATTGACTGTGCGGCGAGCTGGCTATTGAACTCCGCGTGCTCGACACCTGACTGTGAGGACATTGTGGAGGTCCTACAGCTATTGCTCCTGGACCTCTTCTTCTAGGCCAACATAAAGTACAAGTTCCTCCCTTTTCTACACTACCTGCAATAATAAAAAATAACGTTTTCAGCTGACGATGTTTTGTGGAACAATTATTGAGTTTTATGTTTAATTCGACAAATAAATAAAAATGGTTTAACCTCGATTTCGCACTTCGCTTGTTACCTTATTTAATAGTAGGATTATGAAGTGGTTTAGAACAAGTTTTAATCATGTACGAACAAGTGTTTAGTATGGTTCATGGTCCAAGGAAATAGTTAATTATGTAAAGAATCACAATATTTTAAAAGCCCTCATTGTATAATAAGTTTCATACTAAAAGGCATTGGCTAATAAAATATCCAATCTCAAGGCTGATTGACTACATATAAGAAGAATCTGGTTAGATAAGGACCAAAATAAATCTGGAAAGGATGCAGTGGAATATATCAATATTAGTCTAAAAGTATACCACCTTGTGTGTTCCAATTAATACCTCGCGTCATTTCTGACGTAAGTGAAGGAGTGTTAACAAAAATTTTATTGTATTTATCGAAATGAATTTCCACTGTTATTACTTACACAATAGCATGTGCAGTAATATAACTAGAATAAATTACGCAGAGCACAGTGTTGCGGTCTATAAATCACATATGAGTGAAGCCTCACCTCGAAAATTTATACTAATACGGTTCAAAATAAAAACAATTTCAATTAAAATGGGTTTTGATGTTGATGTTTAAATTTGTTTAACAAACATTAGATAATTTTGTATATTCATTAAGCAATTGTTTATTATCCGTCGACCTTTACAAAAAATGACATTTTACGTACTAATTTCCGGATGCAATAACGTAGTTTTGACACTTTACTTTCCGGTCTTTACTTCCGTAGCAAAGCGAAGGCAGCTGATAGTTAACTAGAAACTGCACTGAAATCTTCTTAAGGCGCGTATTCATCTGTGCACGAACGGGAACGAAGCAAAGTGAGGCCGAACGGAAGCCTCGCTTGTAAATTTTTTGGTCTCCGATGAAGTCTGCCTCGGCCACTAACGAGGCATCGATCCATCCGTACGGACACTGAACAAGACGGAGGACGTCGAACGTTTGATAGCCCTGTACTTGACTATACAATCGACTGGCGAAGCGAGGCAGCTGAAACGCACAAATGCGGTCCACATATATTCAAACTTTTCTTTGAGGTACCGACTCCCATCGGATGGCGTTCGAACTGCCTCAACAGAATGTAGTTTGCCGCGCCTCGAAGACACGTCCACATACGTATGATCGTTCGGCCTCACATTGCCTCGTTCCCATTCGTGCTCAAATGAATACGCGCCTTCAGCTCTACACTTTTTTCGCATCTGGTAAACGGCTTGTTCAACAAAAAAATAAGTCATGATCTCCCAACTATAATTTTCGAGATACAAATTGCATAATAAATGCAGTTATAATTGCAACAACACTAGGAGAATGCAATGACATTAAAAAATAATAAATGAGGAAGTTTCAATTGAACCAATTCAAATAATTCACAATGTATAAATGGTACTCAGAACAAAATTGTTTAATTTCGTTAAATTGAAGAAATTAACAGAATATATAAGCGTATATTTATCGATTTTTTTTTACATGATTAGACTTTTCTAATGGAATAGTTTGTTGATTTCAGTTGACACAAAGTAATACTCGAAAACGTCCAATAATGAAAATAAAATTAAATATTTATGATTAATCATATCAAAAGAAGTGAGCTTGACAATCAATCGATTGAATGTAATATCAAAAATAAATATTATTAATAGCTCACCTATCGTCCTGGAACTGGAAAGTGGACTCAAAGGATAAAAATCCCCGTGCAACGGACAATGGAAACCGATAGTTTGTTCCCTTCTTCTCGCTCTCCTTGTTAGAACGCATAAAATGCATCCGGCTACGAGCATGAAAAATCCGACAACAATGCATGCTGGTCCGAGAATTCGGGAATTCCCTGTGAAAGTAATTCGAGCTTCGTATCGATCCGGATCTTCATCTTCACCTGGTCCTCTGTACGATGCAGCTAGAATAAAAGAATATACTAAAATTATATTTTATCATACTTATGGAGCCATTTCGTGAAGTAGTACAACTAGCCTATTGACTACGAGAGAAAACCTCTCCAAAATTCAAAGATCAGCTTTTATATGCAGTATAGGAGCAATGAGGACATGCCCAACGGCACCCATGGAAGTAATTCTCAACCTCATACCATTAGATATGGTGATGGAAAGTGTGGCAGAAAGAACAAGTTACAGACTACATAACTTTTCAAAAGCAAGAAGAAGGAATGGGATCCAAGTACTAGGCGAGAACATTATAGTCACTTCACTATGGGTTCCTGGGCACACTGGAAGAGAAAAAGATGAAATTGTAGATGAACTAGCGAAGGAGTCGATCAGACAAAACGTCTTATCGAACGATAACATGGCCAAGCAAGTTGTTTGACAAAAAGTAACTCAATGGCTAGTTCGTTTGTGCAAAAAAGTTGATAGTGATACGTACCTGTTAAAACACAACCGACAAGGAGAAAAAGAAAACCGAAAATTGGCAAAATAATTTGACAATTGGCAGCCACTACGACGCCCGCCACCATGAGACCTCCTTCGATTTTTTCGACGCGAAGACGAGATATGGGGGCCGGGCACCGTAGCTTACTCCTACCGATTGTTGAACCAGTACTGCCTGAGATCTCGTTAGGCCTGAAACAAAAAAATAATAATCAGTACAAAATAAATTAGTAAGAAATGTGTCTAATAAGTTTGTTCCAACAAGCATGAGAATTAGATTTAGTTCTGAACTAATCCGTAAGCAAATGAAATGTCAGAACTAGTTCAAGAACGGTTTCATGTCCTGAGTAGATGTGGACTATTAAGTGTTTCATGGAGGGGAAGTTTTATAAGAAATGGGACGGAATCAAATGATGCAGTCTTGCCAGGATCACCCTGGGCGACCCTGGGAAGCTGGTACCTAAGAAATATTTGGCGATGACCAGGAAAAACCTACGTTTAACAGTAGGATTTCTGACTGGCCACTGTCAACTAAAAAACACCTCCACACTATGGGGCTGGTGGACACACCTCTATGCAGGATGTGTGAACAGGAAGATGAAACTGTCAGGCATGTCTTATGCGGGTGTCTGGAGCTATCGTCCTTAAGAGAGTGTGTGCTCGGAGAGTCTTGAGCTACACCTTCCGATATAAAGGAGATGTCTCCTAGTGACCTGTCCACCTTCCTAAGAAGGACAGGATGGGCGATGACCCAGGAGGACATCTCCTCGGGTCACATGTGGCCCAAGTGCTGTGAGCCTACACTCACCCTCCTTACTCTACAGATACAGAGGACCAGAGAAGGGGAAGTTTTTGTTCTCTCTTGGACATACAGAATTTTATGTATACCTAAGTGCTCATTGTTGCTCCTAATATGTGATTTTACATCAGTACGGGAAATAAATATTGGCCGAACCTGTATATTTATGATCAATACTCAAAATAACAAAACGCACTCTTGATACAAGGAATTAGTTACAAAATTTTTGTGTCAAACTTATATTGGAGCTACGCCAAAGTTTGTCTATACATTAGAAAAATATTTTAAAAATTCTTCAATGACCAACAGAATTTCCAGAGTGAGTCAAACTCTTCTAGAAAAATAATGTTAGTATTATTATAAAAATAGTAGACAGTTTCATTATTAGCAAGTCTGAAAAAACTTCGCATGTAGGTGATAAAAAAAATGTACTTAGTGACCAAAGTGCTTTATCTCGGAAACTATTCTACATAAAGATCAGCGGTCAAAAGGACATGATGGAAATTATTCTCACACTTATAATTTGGTCGCCAGAGGTCGTAATCGCGTCTAAAACTTTAAAAGTTTATTAATTTCCTATGTATCAATAAAAAGGTGTTAATGCCATTCAAAATGTTGATAAATAGCATGTTTGGAACTTGAAATGAGCACCGTAAATAAACAAAAACAATTATTGCCCTTTAATGCCTTTATAGTTGCTTATATCAACTGTGAAATATGTCCGTTAAATATTCATGACCTTTGACATCAAAATAAAGGATAACGATCCTAGAAAAGCAAATCGCATGAACCAAATGACGACGTTTATTGAGCCAGGAGTAACGGCTAATATATGACGTCTCTCGAAACGCAGTGACGTAATTTCTGACGTAGATTTGGGCATTGTTCAATTTTAGTCTGAATCGTTTCCATAGGTCGAGACGTATTTTCAGAGTAAGGTGGTATTATGTAGGTTGAAATTGTATTGATTTTTTATTTATATACAAATAGGATGCTCCAAAATAATTAAAGTTTCATTGGGTTATTCAATCGGAGTGGACCACTAACCAGATCGCTCGGCTATCAGGGTGTCCCTCGAGGTTTTGGCCACTATATATATATATATCGAAAACTATTTGAACAACGATATTGAAATTTGGCAGCTATAAATCGTAGGTAGTATTACACATATTAAGCAATCAGCTATCTGCAACAATGTCACATTTCGGGTCACGTGGTATTATTTTTAGAAATGTTTATGAGACAACCTGTATATTGTTCCACTGCTCTAAAGGTCTCTCATATACTAATTTGGTGATACCTATTATTTTTGTGTAAGGTACTTAGGTACTTAGAAACGACAAACTAATTTTTTTTTGAAAAACAACAACTCATTTTGCTCAGCGAGTAACGTCACATCTGAATGTGTCTTTCCAAAACATATGGATTGGGAGAAATGGTACAATACATTGGCCGGCTCGTTCACTAGATATGATCCCGTTATCTTTGGGGATATTTAAAGGATTAGTTTATGTTACAGCTTCCGGCGATTGTAAATTGCAGCGGCGGTCAGAGTTTCTATAATCCTAAAGGCGGCGCCAGACATGCGGCATTCGGCGAATACCGAGCGACTGCTCGCCAAGTAGCGAGTGTGTGGACGGGTTGATCGCTACTTGCCGATGACCAATTTTAGTATTTGTGCAGTGCTCGCGTAGTTCCCGTTGTGTGTCGGTCTTTCGAAGCAAAATCAAAGGAAACGAATATTTGCCGTATAACGCTCTGAATCCGCATCCAACGAATGGCGAATATCTGGTTTAGGTGCTTGTCATTTGGCGCACACCTTGCCGAGTAACTCAACTACTTGCTACTTGGCGAGCACTCGCTCGGTATTCGCCGAATGCCGCATGTCTGGCGCCGCCTTTACATGTAAATTGCAGCGAATGGTCATGTATGGGTTCGTAGTAACTATGTAAGCGCTATAATAAAATCAAAAACAATATGTACACTTAATGTACATATTATGTGCTCAAACATTTCCAAAATAATGACATACTTGTTTTACAAATTGCAATCTCGTTATACTTTTTGTTTTATAATACAGATTCAATTTTATATCTAAGAAATTAAATTTATTCCGGGTTCGAGTATTTGAAAGCTTAACAGTATCAATGCTATTTATTTTAATATAAGTATATATTTGAAATTGTAACAATGTTTCCAAAAATATGTAAAATGATGGGTGATTACTATAAAAATTATCATTAAAATGAGCGTGAAAGGATTCACATGCATTGTTTGTCCGACACATACTAGGTGAAGCAGATGCCCAAATTTCAGGAGGAAAAAGGGCACTTTCTGACACATACACATTTACTAAATAGTCGACATATTGGATAACCCTACTGTCTGGTGGTTGTATTTCTCCCAAGTCAAAAACAAGGCAATCTCCTACTTCGGCGGGTGTAAGATACTGAAGACCAAAAGTATATTTTAAAAACTTTCCTATCTCGGAATCTTTATCTTTGTACTCTTTTGCCAAACCTAGTTCTTGAATCTGTATAAATCTTTCAATCTATAACTTTTAGGAAAAAATTTCCTTGTAAAAGTAACCAGGAGAAATATCTGGACATAACCAAGAGATCGTACTCGATGAAGGTACTCGCGAAATTGTGGAAAAAATATTTCTCATCTTGGAGTGTACGAGATAAAACACATACCATGTCGTCAAACTCAATTAGGTGCACAAAGAAAATTGAAATTTACTTCCATTTAAAGCAATTAAACTACCGTTTCCATTGAATTTTTTCTTTTTTTAAGTACTGTATACAGGGTTGAAATAAAGTATGGAACCAAGTAGGTATTTTGAAAACGAAGAAGGCGATATCTATTTAATGCAGTAAGGCAAAATACATCACAATGTTCGCTAGTTCCAGAGTTGACGCTTTGTTTGTGTGCAGAACATGGAAAAGCAAAGTCAATGTTCGCGTTGGTATTGGCCAAAATTTACCTAGGAAGCGACACAGTGGATTCCGGAAATCTACATAAACAATTCCATAAGTCTAATACAAATTTAAGATGTCTTTAAAATTTGGTTCCCCTCACTTTCGGGTAATCCTGTATACAAAATATCATAGGTACGTTTTCGTTTAATTTTTTCCATATTTGTCCATTATTTTAGAATGTAGATCTAAAATTTCAGCTCAAAATTCCCATCATTATAAACGATTTTTTGACTATACGCGTGTACTATTGGGTATCGCGTATACCCACTTTGGAATTTTCAAAATTCAAAAAAAAAATAATTTTTCTACCCTTTTTTCTATAGGCTACTATTTAATTGAATTAGAAATATTACTGTTACAGTTCTTGACATATTTTTTTATTTATAATAAAACTCATAGCCGCAGAGTGCAGTGTCTTGAAACTGCAAATTAATTTTAACAACATAGGTATTAAAACAGTTTTTCTTTGTTTGTTCAAGGTTTACTTTCTCCTTTATTTCATTGTTTAGAACAAATAAATTCCTTAACGCTTTATTTGTAAAATGCTATCCATTCCATTGGTGATATATCACACGATTTCTTGAGAATTAACATCATCATTTTATAAGACGGTGCCTTGTTCTTATAACTCTGACCTAAACGATTTTATTATGATTCATGATTTTGAAAAAGTGCAATGCATATTTATATTTGTCATCATCAGCTGTACCGTCGATTCGCATAATTACTACACAATAAACGGTTTATATTTAAAAAAATCTGATTCCAGTGACCTCGACTGAAACAATTACTATTATTAGAGTAGGAGCTATTTATTGATTTCCGTAGATAAAGAACAATTTGAGAGAATATTAGTTTAATTAAAATTTACAATATCTTCAATTATTGCTTGAATTAATTCACCACAAATAACTAGGCTGTTTCTTACTATAATTTATTAGCACGAAACTAATCTGAAAATAGCCCTTAAAGAAGCCCTGCTGGTATATTCTTATCCGTTTAATCCTAGAATTAATTATCATACTTTTTATTTCGCCTCAAATATTCCACCAAAATTAGAGCTTGTATAATTTTTTTAGATTTATTTAGATCGCTGTAAAATTTACCGGCTGTTCTAAAGGTGGCACCAGACATGCGGCATTCGGCGAATATCGAGCGACTGCTCGCCAAGTAGCGAGTGTGTGGACGGGTTGATCGCTACTTGCCGATGACCAATTTTAGTATTTGTGCAGTGCTCGCGTAGTTCCCGTTGTGTGTCGGTCTTTCGAAGCAAAATCAAAGGAAACGAATATTTGCCGTATAACGCTCTGAATCCGCATCCAACGAATGGCGAATATCTGGTTTAGGTGCTTGTCATTTGGCGCACACCTTGCCGAGTAGCTCAACTACTTGCTACTTGGCGAGCAGTCGCTCGGTATTCGACGAATGCCGCATGTCTGGCGCCGCCTTAACACTCTTAAATAGCCAAGATTTTTGGCGTACAGATGTTTCCCTACTTTCTCCATCGACCTATTCCTACCTTCCAATCATAATTTAAGAAAAAATGCTGTTCATATGAATTTTAGACTTCTCAAAGTTTTCCCACTTCTCAAAGAAAACTCCCCCAGTTCACAAATGAAAAAGTTGTCTCTCTTGGGACAGACTGAGGCTTTTTCACAAGCTGTCACAGTTCATAGATGGATAAACAAGTTGAAACTGGTCAATTATTCTTCGCATGACCCAAATCCCATCCACAGGAATTGGATTAAACAATATAGAGGTGGAATTATTTGGACGCTGCATTCAAAAGAAAATTAAATTTGAGTGGGTCGGACGACCTCGTTAGTCATCTGCCAACTAATTTAAGTCGATGTCTACGTTAGTCCCGTTTATAACATCGGTCATTCAGAATTATAAAAAAGGGCCGTTGATCTGAATGTTTTAGGAAGTCTCTGAATAATGAAGAGCTTCGATAGCAAGGTCAAAGTTCGTTGTCTTCACGAGAAATCAGGATGAATAAATTATAATAACTGATAATAAAAATAGAAAAAAGTTGTTCAAGTTTTGCTGCAGCATTGTATATTGGCTTTTTAGTTGCGTTTTTGAGCTAAAGCTATCACGAACAAATTTATAGACTTATTAGTAACCAGCTTATATAAATTCCGAATCAGCGTCATAGTGCCAGAAACGAAATTTGGCAAATTTCTACGCACCTGTCCAGACGTATTTAATTATGTATCAACAATTTATATTAGATACAGTACAAAAACATTGGAAAAAAAGCGTTTATTATTCATCTTCTCTTTGAATAATGTGGGGGTTCCTCGTATCAAGGGAACAGGTTACATTATCCACAGTCAACTCTAAATCTAATATTTCCTCGGAAGACTTTTTCCTGGTCCGCTTTTGCCTTCAATTTTAACCGTCTGGGCCTGTAGGTCTGACCACTTCCCTTTCAATTCTGTTTCCTTGGTTAAAGGCTCCAGCACGGGTCGCTTGACACTTTGATTTATTTGGAAAAATTTTTCGATCATCCTCGTCTAGATCTGCCGCAGGGTCACCTCGTGAAGAATAGGACTATGAATGGTGCTAGGATGGTCTTTTCTTCCTCTTTTCTTGCCTTCTCAGCAATTCCTCTGGAGTTGGTGACTGTGTAGCCAACTTCTTGACCACTAATTCTTGTATTTATTAATAGTTTAGGTCTAGAAGGAATCGGCGCATGAGTACCGAAAACTATTCCACCTCAATTTTTTGATGCAATCCTCTTCAAATTGTCCTACTGATGATAAAAATGCATGTTGCCATGGGGCAACCCGGTGCCATATTGTTTAAACCGAAATTGTTTGAACAATTGCAAGGAATTGTTATTTTTCAACCGGACAAATTTTTTTTATATTCTTTAGTGAAATACCAATAAAAAAGGTTTCATAACTTTTCACGATAAAGTTGATATTTCCAAAGATATGAATTTTTTAAGGTTCGAAAAATCTCAAATTTGGGTACTTTCGACCCATGAAAAATACAGGGTGTTTTCAAATGACACCTACAACGTTTGCATGTAGATACCTATCGTGAAATTGGACAAAATAATATAAGGCCTCTTTACTTATCGAATTACAGGGTGTTAAAGTTTTGAAAAATTTAATGTTTTAATTTGATAACTTTAAAATGGATGAATAAATTGATTTGAAATTTGGCAGGTTATTTTTAAATGTAAAAGGGCATATTTTGATGAAAAAACATTTTTTAATTTTTTATCCAGTGGGTACATTTGGAAGAATATGTTACCTTTTCTCTCCAATTTTTTCCGCCACTGACATTTGAAGCAGTTTTCATTCAATTTTGTATTCCTCAATGGTTTTCACGCATAAAAAAATTGAGGTGGAATAGTTTTCGGTACTAATGCGCCGATTCTTCCTAGACAAGTACTTTTTTGTTCAACAAAAGGTGAAGGGAGAAATTACAGACTTTTGCTTGGAAGCAAATGGGCGAAGACAATTTCTAGGAGCCTCAATCTGAGGTAAAAATGTATATTGCATATTTCCACTTAAATCGAGAAAAATATTTTTCTGTCATTTAGATACCACTGCCAACTCTCAAGTTCACACATATTTTGATGGCTATCTATTTTCAAACACTAATTACCTATGAGTTCTCTTCTACGTAACATGAACAATTGATTGACATACTATGTCAGAATTGTTCCTATTATCATTGAAACATCGGTTTTATTTTAGAATTGAATCAGTTATCATCAAACAAATAAATATATTAGTAATAAATGGTTGATGTTTAGTTGTCTTTGAGTAAAAATATTATGGAGAAATTAAAAGAAACCTAGTCGCTTTCACTTTCTAGAACGATACAAAATATCTTGTTTGTGCTTCAAATTATTGTTTATTACGATACAACTGTAGTTATATAGTTCTAAATTGAGGTTTCATAGAAAGTGATGTATCTTTTAAGATCAACAATCGTGTTGTAAATGATTATACTTGTTAAAAGTAGTGACAGTTCCATGAACTGCATCCTATAGATTGTTTTTTGACGTTTGTAAAAGCCACTAGATACTTACAATTTCGATAATGTGCATTTTACTCTATTTTTTTTTATATTCATGTTGCTTGGTTGTGATGCCAAAAAACTTTTTATCAATTTACCATGACCTTCGTACTACTTTGAATCCTAAATTGCCTTTATTGAATTCAAAATCCATTTATCATAAGAATGAATATAAATTTTTATAAAAAAATCTGTTCTGTACAAAAAGAAATATGGAAAGGTATAAATAACTTACATACAAGCTTTATATTCAAATTTCTATACCATAAATTATTATTTTTAGTCGTCTGAGACACGTTAAATCATAGAAAGATGAATATTCAAATGTATTAGATTAGAATAGGTCAGGAATATGTCTTCACAGACAGTGTGTTAGAAATTTGCGGATTTAATTTATTTATTCATGACGTGGCCTTAGAACCGTTAGGACAACGGCCTTAGTTTTCAGTTACAGTTCTGTTTCAATAAACCTAACAATCTTGTAAAGGTCAACAATCTGTTTTTTTTGCAGATTAATTGATCTATTCATCTGAATATACCGTGTGTCCCATGATATCTGTCAAAACATCGTGTATTATTGTCGAAAAATAAATTTTATGTTTTTAATTCATCACAAAAGTGAACTTCTTCTATTGCTTATAAATTTAAACGTTGCATAATGTTTTATAAATCAGCAATGCTATCGAAATTCTTAATCAAAGTATGTCATTGAAAAATAAAATAACAATTGTTTAGAAAAGTAACTGTAATGGGTACATTATTACATTGACATTTGACTTAGATATTAAATTATTGTTAGACAATATCATCTTTGATTCTTCTTAGTTGCATTGCAAACTGATAAATAATTGCATAGAACTGCTGAATAGGGGTTCAACTAAAATGGATTCTTGTTAATGATTATTACGTATTTAATAAAATTTCATAGAGTTTTTTTATACGCATTGAAAAGAAAAGAATACTTGATGGGAAAACACTATAGTTTTCATTCAATGGAAAAGGTGGATGAGTATGTTATATTTATACAAGAATACAGGACAATTATTTAATGTTGTGTTAATATCAAATGTTTATACAACAAACAAGTTGGTATTTTGTGTCAGAAAATAAATTTATTTACAATAATTTTGTGCAGGAAAGAGAGAAAGGAAATAAATATTATAGGTTCACTGCCACATTTGTATTTAGGAAATTTTTGTGTATTATAGAGGAAAAATATCTGGAAAGCAGATAAAATTTGCGAAAAAAAAGATATCCTCATTTTCCGCTCGAAAGATGCTTGGGGTTTCGCCAAACTTTGAGAGAGTTTGATGCCTCACTCATACTCTTATATCTCAGTCCCTTCAATTATGTTAGAGCCACTTGTATAATGACATTCTTTCCAAGCCTGATTATAATGGGATCCCATTCCTTGCCACTGTATTATTATGCTATTACACACAGTTTCTACACTTTATTTGTGTTACTTTTATCTGTCTAACTCAGATATATCTTCAACTTAGACTTTAATTTATGCTCTAGCTTTCTATACATGTTTGAAATATAGGATTGATTGCCAGCTCTCCCTATTTGATAGTACCATTTCTCCCGACTTACGACCCCTAGTCCTGGATTTATAACCCAACTTGGATATAGCTCTCCGCATTGCACTTTCAACTCCGGCCACAAATTGTTCTTGGGAAAGGAGTTTTTCCTGTTTAAAACGCGTGGAAAATTATCGCAGGTCTTCATTGTCTCAAAAAAAAAATGAATTCTTTGACTCTTCTCTACATAGAAGCAGAGATAATGAACACCATAAACTATGATGAAGATGATTTTACTATTAAAAAGGCCCGTAAAAAAATTGTATATCTTGTTTCTTTTTTACGCTCTCTTTCTTAATAACTAATTCATTCGTGTATTTAAATAATAATTTTCCATTTGCAGTAAAGGAGGCCGAGATACAGGGTGTTTTATAAATGTATCCTATTTCTTTCGAACCTCATAACTTCCGAGTTATCCTGTATATTATTTTTAAATTTGGTTCACGTAATAACCATTACCTAGAAACTCCATCAAAAGCATCTCCATAAAGATAATGCAGGTCCGGCTTAACAAAAAATTTCAAAACTCGTTTTTCCTAAAAACAACACCCTGTATATAGATTTTTTTGGAATTGCTCTTTATAATTGGGAAAAGTATAAAAAATATAATCTACTTATTTCCTTTTTATTTTTCCGCAGACAATTTTAATACCAAAAATTAACCGTTTACAATGGTATCGGACAGGTTTTTTTCATTTTTTAGCTTAAAATTAAATCTATTTAATGCATCTAGAGAAGCATCCTAGAAATTCAATTGAGTTTGTATGTACAGACCACTAAAAAATGTGATTACAGGGCCGTATATTTAGGACATACTCATTCAATATGTTTCGAATATTCCGAACACCCTGTATAATGATAGGTATTTGGAAACTATGCACTTCTACATTAAGAATAACAAGAGTAAAATACGAGAAATAAATTTATACTCACTTCAAAAAACGGAGAGATTTTTATTAATTGACATGAAAAAAAGCAAAAAATTCTGACAGCAAAATGTCCAAACGAAGTAAGTCTAACCTAGAAAAATTGCTCAAAATGACCTCCATTCTGCTCTATGCACTTTCTGAAATATCTAAAATCAAAAGTATAATGCTACCGAGATCAATAGCAGAGAACAACTTTTTCGAAGAATAGAGAATGCCTGAAGAGAAATCAGAAACAATCCAGATGTGATCAGAAGATCCGTTCTCAATATTACAAAAAGGACAAGAAAGTGCATAGAACAAAATGGAGGTCATTTTGAGCAATTTTTCTAGGTTAGACTTGCTTCGTTTGGACAATGTTGTTAGATTATTTTCTTATTTTCTTTTCATGTCAATCAATAGGAATATAATAGAAATCTCTCCATTTTTTGAAGTATAAATTTATTTCTCGTATTTTACTCTTGTTATTCTAATTGTAGAAGTGCATAGTTTTCAAATACATATCCTTATACAGGGTGTTCGAAACATTCGAAACTTATTGAATGAGTATGTCCCAAGTACGGCCCATTTTTCAGTGGTATGTACTCGTTAACATACACACTCAATTGAATTTCTAGGATGCTTCTCTAGATGCATTAAATAGATTTCATTTCAAGCTAAAAAAAAAACCTCTCCGATACCCTTGTTAACCCCCAAAACGTGCATAAATTATAACTTTTTTGGTAGTAAAATTGTCTGCGGAAAAATAAAAAGGGAATAAGTAGATTCTATTTTTCATACTCTTTCCAATTATAAAGAGCAATTCCAAAAAATCTATATACAGAGTGTTGTTTTTGGGAAAGACGAGTTTTGAAATTTTTTGCCAAGCCGGATCTGTATTATCTTTATGGAGACGCTTTTGATGGAGTTTCTAGGTGATGGTTATTACGTGTACCAAATTTCAAAATAATATACAGGGTAAGTAGGAAGTTATGAGGTTCGAAAAAAATAGGAATAATTTCTAAAACACCCTGTATCTCGGTATAAAGTGCAGAAGAATCATTAAATATAGGTTTTTGGAAGCACCAAAGTGATCTCCATCTACAGTTAAAGTTAGGCCATTTCCCAATGAAACACCCTGTATAAATCCGGCCCCCGATTTTGCTCCCGAACTTTGTAAAAAAAAAGTTGGAATTTTATAACAGTTTAATTCATACCCACAAAAATTTGTTGGTCCTCTCGATTATTTTGATTTACAACAACATTTGGTGATACTTTTCATTTATATTGAGAAATTAGCAGTTTTGCTCACGTAAATAAGTGAAACAACAATAGTCAATTAACAATAATAATAACAATAAATGAATCAATAATCCATATAAAGATAACATAATGTACAACAGTATATAAACGATATACATACATATAATTATTTAAAACTTACATAGTGACGAACCAGGTTTTGTGCCTAACAGCCTCTTTATTCTCCGAGACTGAAGCCGGTAGACTCGAAGAGTTTGTTGATTTCCTAGCGCACTTTGATAGAAACGTCATTGTTACTGCCGATAATTTTTTACTAATCAACTCACAACAGTGAATTTAATATAAAAGCACGTTTGAAAATAACACGCGACGACATAGCGAGTTCGCGGTGTTACTTTTAATAAATTTGAGTTTTAACTGTTCGTCCGGCTAGCAGGAAATTGACTAGCGGGCTATGCGTCTGTGCCTGCTCGATTCAGAAACAAGCACGAATGAAAACAAACTACCTACGGGGAAATATTGATAAATCGGCGTCGCCTATCATACGGTTTGGGTTCTTGTATCATTACAGTTCAGAAAGAAGAAAATACATCATTTTAACCTGGAAAATTCATGTTTTCCTGTTGATTGAATGAAAAATTTCCAAGTTTTCCTTAAAATCTCCTCATGCAACACCACAGATTTTGAAAAACTATAAATTCGGAGATATAAAAAGTTTACGATGAAAAAGATCGCATAAGTTCTCAACTTTGCCAAAAAAAATCTATTGGAGCCGCAAAAATAGGGCAGGGAAAAAATTGAGTACCATCTTCAAACCTACTGCACCTTCAAAGTTCAACCACAGAATAGGAACGAACTAGTGATGGGGTACTCGGGTACAAAGAATCGGAATGTACTCGATTCTCAAGAGTGCTCGTTAGTATTCGAATACTCACAGTGAAGTATTCGAATACTCTCAGTACTCGAATATGTTTTCATGGAAGGCAAAGATATACCTATACGGGACAGGGACGCACTTGAATATTTGAATGAATAACAGAATTTCATTAACATAATATATTCAATCTTACACTCAAGTTACATAAAAAACAAATGAAAATAAACTCTAACAAATAAAATATCACTGAAAAGAATATAAAAAGAGAATGTATTCAGATAATCAAGTTATATGAAAAACAAATGAAAATAAACTCTAACAAATAAAATATCATTGAAAAGAAGATCATAATAATATAAAAAAAAACTCTAACAAACAAAATATCACTGAAAACGAGATCATATATGAAAAACAAATGAAAATCAGCTCTAATAAATAAAATATCACTGAACGAGTTTATCGAGAGAATGTATTGAGAGAAATTATTTTGTCTAAATTCTTAGGAGACAAACGATTTCTCCTGATGTTGGTCAGCTGGCCTGCTGTGGAGAAAACTCTCCTAGATGGAACCGATGTTCCTGGGATACTCAGGTATTTTGAAGCAATTTCGTATAATTCAGGGAACATCATTTTATGTTTGCTCCAAAATTTCAGGGGATTTTTCAACCTCTCGATATGGGGCAACTCCAGATATTGCCTTACTGACAAAAGTGCAGTAGTGTTGGGAGTTGTATATGTCTTCACTTCTGCAATTTTGTTGTCATCTACACCATATTTCGTTCAAATTTTATATATAAATAGTGGGAGGTGATAGAAAATTCTTTCTTTGTATTCGAGTACTCAGTACTCGGTAAATACTCGATTCTTGAGAGTACTCGAGAACAGAGTACTCGATTCTTAAAATCTTCCGATTCTCCCCAACTCTAGAACGAACCAGTATGTTATCTCGTGACGTTACACTGCCGAGCTCTCTGTGACCTACAACGTCGTTTGGATGAGTATCTCATCCGGCGGCCAGTGCCAACCAAAAGTGATGAAAAATTCTACCGGTCTTCCAAAGGATTCAGAAGAGTGAGAAACTGTTTGTATTTTCATACGAAAAGTATAATACTTTATTATTTGATCTTCATATTACATTTTTGGGCCTTAGTTTCATGCATTGATTTAATTTGTTGTTTTTGTTTCAGTTCTAAAGTTTGGCTCAAAGCATGCGATAGGCCTGACTTGATGCCAAAGATAGAAACTCTGTACAATAGTAGTCATCGTTTTTGAACCAGACATGATTATGCAACCTCATAAAAGAAAACTTCTTTTAAAAAAGGCTGTTCCAACAATATTTCTTTCTTCAAATACTGCAATGCCTAAAGACTTTCAGACAAATGATTCATTGGAAAAGAATTTTGTTCGCTACTTTTGTGGTTATTTAATTAAAAAATGTTCGGAAATTCATACATGCAGCGTATGTGAGACGTATTCACAAGCGTATCAGAATTTAGACGATTCATCTTTATTCTGTTACCTTAGGGGGCGTCCATTAATTACGTGAGGTGTTCTAGGGGGGGAGGGGGTAAAACTAAATCTTTCTAAATCTCACTTGGGGGGAGGGGGGGTTTTCGTAAATCTCACGTAATTTTTTTTCTTGTAGAAAATGGTATAAAATTGCGTGAAAGTAAAGTTAAATTATAGTAAAAGTATTTCTAT
>CAJUYI010003253.1:2910-24532 GCA_910591695.1 Galerucella pusilla | reverse complement strand
TTTTCGGATAATATCTGCGGCCGGTTTATGAAGCACAGTAGTTATTATACTTCCTTTATTGCTGGCAAAATTAACTCTTCTCCGATGTTGTGTGGTTTGCCTTTTTGAGCAATTAACAAAGAGATATTGTACGAACCTCGAAGTCCGTCGTCATCTTGCTTAGCAGCCGCCGAAAATAGTTTTGATACACTTGGCTGAGTATTATGCTTCTTCTCTAGGTCTTGAAAATATGCTACATTCTTGTATTTCTTATCTGGATGCATTTTATTCAAATGATCTTGCAGTCTTGAAGGCTTCCTTGCTTCGTTCGAAAATGTTTTTAGACATAGAAGACACAAAGGCGACGACGGGTTTGTGGGATTTTCAATAAATCCGAATTTAATATATTCCGCAGAGTATTGTCGTCTCTTCTTTTTTACTTCCGACATTGTTTTGTTTTGAGAAATACGTAAGTGTTGAAATCAAGTACTGCTTATCTATTATGCGCGAAACCGCAAATGAAAATAAAATAAATTTACGTCGTTTATATAGGATTGCATAAGCAGCACGCACCAACAGGAATAAGACAAACGTGCATAATAGTATATTATTAACCGAGCAATTTATGGGTGACTTGCGCCCCTCGCCTGCGGCTCGTGATGCAAACGTCACCCATCGTGAATTATGGCCATAAATTGCGAGTAGAATACTATACTTTGTCCACGACACTTAATTTATATATTAATAAATAAAAGTCAATAGCGATTTGGCATATTACTAACCTCAAAATGTTATGGCAGCTACTTCAAATAATTTGACATATATAGAGATGGGCGATACTGTAGAAAGTATCAATACAACGTACCGTTATAAATATATTGTTTTAAAATACTTAATATTAGAAAATATCGTTATGAAAAGTATCAATACTAAAAATTACAATATTTTATAGATACGATATATGTCAGAAACAAATTTCCTGAACAAAATACACAGATTTAATAGTTTATTTCATATTGTACCCCCATCTCTAGTCGTGAATTATGAACCATAATTCACGACAATTGATATATGGGTACCATATACCTTTAGTTAGGAGGTAAAATATTGGCTTATTATTAGGTGGTCGTGGACAAACTCGTTTATCTCATTCGACGCCCAATCGTACTAGACAAGCAAGAACAAGTATTATAGAACCAGCCGATTGATACAGGGATGTACAAATCGGATTATTTAACAAAAACTTGTTAAAACATGATTGCTCGCGGTCTATTATATCGAACCGAGTTTGAGCTATATCTTAATTAATAGTAGTTGATGTTCACAAGATGTAGTCGAGAGTCGAGAGCTCAGTCGGTGTCTAAGAGTCTTCCTAGCTAGGTAGATGAAATTATAAATCGACCCCAAAGCCCTACACAACGCCCCCTTTTTTTTCTGGTTTCTTACCGCCCCCCTTTAGGCCTGCAGCGCCCACAAGGGGGAGCTATCGCTCACGTTGGGAAAGACTGTCTAGACTCTAGCGGGTTTTTCGTATGTGAAACGGAGTCTAGTAACAAACGGAAAGAAACTGCTTTTAAAACAACTAAATGCAGAGAAATATTATAGCAGAATGTAGTCAAATTTCTACAGTTAGACGCAGCATATAAATGACCTAGAGTTTAATAATTGACTTGTTTTTTTTTCTGAAATATGTTTTCAAGTTAAAAATACTCGACCTTGTAAACTGTTATGTATTAGAAAAATTAGATTTAGAAAATAAATTTCCAAAATAGAAGACAAAATTTCATTTTGCTCACTATGTTAATTCAATTTTTTGATAAATACTAAAATTGGCGCAGACAAGGTCATCAATGGAAAGAACAATTTTTTTTATTGATATTACTATATTATCTGATAGAGAAAAATGTGATTTAGTTCAATCAAGGTAATTGTTTGTTAATTTTATAATCGATAAATAATATACAATGTATTATCTATACAAGTATCACTTAATTTTTAAGCATGCTAGGAAAAAAGAATAAGGGAGTAGATTCGTGTTGATTGAGAAACTTTTCATGTGTGACAGGGTGGCTGTGATTTCGTTATCTCAGTTTATAGTCTGAATTTGTGGGACACATGGAGACATTTTGCAAGTTGGTGATAAGATAAAAGTTATCCAGTAGCAGTATAATGAGTATGTTCGTATCTAATTAAAATTTATGTCAAGTGTAAAGTGACGCTTCATTCGTAAACGACAAGAAAAACATAGTAAATCCCACTAACCACCAGAGTAAATAAAATATTTAGAAACTAGGTGTTATTTTACTTAGCGACACGTAAAGGCATACGATACTTATTAAATAAGTAAGAGTGTTTTCTTCAATACGACATATATTTACATTAGCCAAAATTTTAAGCAACTGTTTGTTTGTTATTTACATTTTTATTATTACAACATTAAGGTTGTCCCTCACTTGCCCTTGCCCATTACGGAAGGGATCAAATTCATGTAAACCAATGTAGATGCGCATACTTGTCCTACGCTTACATCAAGGGGGCATTTGACAATGCACCACAAACCTACATTGGTTCAGCTTTGGCTGAAAAAGGGCTTGGATTGTCGGAATTTGTTTGGTTAAATATGAATAGATGTAAGCCACAGTGGACTCTTGGAATCGCAGTGAGTTCCTAGTAGACCAGCTTACCACAAACATAACTCACACGCATAAAATATTTCAACCTAGAATTGTAACTCCTATGTTGATGACTACTGTTTTAACTGCCATCTGAAGGTTGGCCGCAAGAACTATAAAATTCAGCGGGAATTTTAAATATCAAGTTGATGGAGAATTTTATCTTTTTAAAAAATAAATCGACTGTTTACCTAAAGAGCACAAAACTCAGCTGCTTATAAAAATATATAAATTATAACTGATAATATTTCGCCAAATCTTGCATCAGAGCTGAGCATAAGAGAATATTTGGCAAACTCTTGTTGATGCAAGATTTGGTGAAATACTATCAGTTATAATTTATATGTTTTCATGAAAGCTGCATTTTGTGTTCTTTTGGTAAAAAGTCAATTTATTTCTAAAAAACTTGTGCAGTAGAGTAAGAGTTGAAGCAACATAATGCAACCTTTTTGCAGAAGGTAAAGTTTGCAATATATAATTTGTGTGTCTAGGAAAAAGTATACGGTGAACGACGAATACTTTAAATAAAAAGACTTTGGGGAATTAAATATTTATTTAGTGATAATAGAATATTTTTAACAAACATACCTATACATAACACACAACATACTACACATAGATTCAAAAGTTTTGCATCACCTTCTTCGGATGCGAAGGAATTTTTTTTCGCTAACAATTTTTTGTTGGCTTGTTTATCAATGTTCACTATTTCAATATGTTCCATATTTTTTGCAATATACAGATGTTTACAGTTTTTTTTGTAGGATAACATTTTTAGTGCGATCATTTTAACATTCAAGGCATTTGATTTTTACGATTTTAAGTGCAAACATGAATCGTCAAGTCATAAGTGAGATTGACCATGCAAGAATAGTGGCTTTAGTTGAAGAAGGTCATTCTCAAAGGTTCGTGGCAAACAGAGTTGGCGTTTGGCAAAGTGATGTGTCTCGTGTATGGAACCGGTATCTCCAGACCAATTCTCTTCGTGATAGACTTAGAAGCGGTAGAAGGCGTGTTACTAATCAACGGCAGAACCACTATATCCACTTAACTATCCGAAGAAACCCGACCATGGCAATACCAGCACTCGAAAGAGATATGAGACATGCGTTGGGAGTTCAAGTATCGATCTCGACATTACGAAGACGAATACTTGCGACAGGTTTGAGGTGTTGCCGACCAATAAGAGTGCCCAGACTACAACCTGAGCACAGAGTTCGCCGAATACAGTGGGCTCAAGAACACGCAGCCTTGCCTGAAGAATTTTAGAATTCAGTGTTTTTTTCCGACGAGACAAGGATTTGTTTGGTACAAGATAGCCATCGAATACGTGTGTGGCGGGATCCAACGAGAGTTGCTCAGCTTGCCCATGCTCGCCCCGTGCCGCCCTTCAGAGGAGGAAGTACTGGGGCTGGTATCATGTTAAATGATCGCACAGAATTAATTCATGTGGAGGGAACGATGACTGGTGATAGGTATCTCAGAGAGATTCTACATCCTCACGTGAGACTATGGCGCGCAGCTGTTGGCAATTCCTTCGTTTTTATGGACGATAACGCCCGACCTCATCGGACCAGAGCTGTAAATGAGTATCTTGAAACTGAAGGGATAAATCGTTTGAACTGGCCTGCCCTATCTCCTGACATGAATCCCATAGAACATGCTTGGGACATGCTTGACAGGGCAGTGGCAGCACGCAGAAATCCACCCAGGAGTGTACAAGAGCTTGTTCATGCGGCCCAAGAAGAATGGCGAAATATTCCTCAACAGAATATCGATAATTTGGTAAACAGCATGGGCAGGCGACTTAAAGCTTGCATAAATTCTAGAGGTGGATATACTCTTTATTTAAAGTTCTCATGCAGGTTCTCACTTAACCTTTTCTTTCAAAAGAATCAATTTGTATTTAATCTATTTAATTTCTAAGAATACTTTTTATGTTTATGTTATTATTGGATAATAAAAATTTTTGACAAATATACACGTTTTTTATTGAAACCAAATATTTAATTAATCTCTGATCCATTTATAATGAACACATTTTTTTTTCGGAGATTTAGGGTGATGCAAAACTTTTGAATCTATGTGTATATACCTAACTAGATTATTTCCCAATATTCTGCTATTTTCATTCCTAAAATATAAGTATTTTTTGTTATTTTTTTGTCCATGTGGTCTATCATCTAGTTCTAAACAATTCAACAAGGAGGGTTACGTATGAAGTACCTATACTCATTTCTATAGTGTCTTTTCCTTTGAAAGCGTTTTTTAGAACAAAATTTGATATAGCTGCGTTCATTATTGGATCAACAAATGTTGAATCCTTGTTAGTATTCATGAATTTTGGAAATTCCATATCATCTCCTCTTGAAATAGTATTAGGTTACTTTTTTACACCATAAAAGGAGAATTCTAATTATTAATTAACCTATAAACTTGCACCTAAAATTAAATTTAGGTAATTACCTGGAATGAATAAAGTGAGAACAGACTCTTTTTCCTGGTACTTTACAGTCATCACTAGTGTGTCTAACACAGTAAGTAACACAAACACGGGAATTTTGGTATATTTGTTTTGAAGGCATGCAGTGTAACTTCACATTATTAAAATTTCTCAGCCAGGAGTCAAATACTTCAAGTTCACGTTTCGGAAACCGATGTTAAGCACTCGTTTTGTCTCAGCAAAACGGAACACAACAAAGTTTTTTACGTGGTTTATTTATTTTTCCTTCCATTTTGACATCTTGACATTACGATTGTTGATCATCAGTGCCCTCTGCAGTTTGGCCGCATCGTAACTTAAAACATTCTCTCCAATCCCACTTACAATTCTAGGTTGAAGTATTTTATCCTCACACGTTACAGAAGGACAGATCCGGCGACGGAGCACTCGAGCCTATCCGGCAACGGAGCACTCGAGCCTTTCCGGCAAAGGACGTGCTGTATAGGAACGGTCTAGTGAATGCGTCTACATATACGGCAGCTACCTTGCTAATCATCAGGAGCGAAGCGAATTTGATTTCCTGAAACGACATTTTGAAGTGTTGAACACAACCTCTTCCTGTTTTTTATGACCCACCCATTTTCTCTTTCCAGTTCCTTGTATCTAAGGCTATCACAGCAAGCTCTTTCTGAGCTGATACTGTCGATGTCGTCTTACTTCGCTGCATGAGTCCAAATTCCAACTGTGTGTTGTGATGAATGTCTTGTAGACAAATCTGGCGGCTGGCGCCGGGCGTCGGACGCCTCTTGACAACGCCGTGTGCGTCAACCTTTATGTATTTAATTTAAAAATTAAATTATATAGAATTTTTAGGTTTGGACGTTTAACTACCTATGATGACAAGCATTAAAAAATATGATCTGATCGTTAGAGGCTATTAATAATATTCTGTTAATTTTATATCAATTATTTTTAATACAAATTCTCCTACTAATTGACACCGAGTGTTTTCAGTTTTTAACTAGTCATTCCAAATAATTAGGAATTTTAGAATTTTCCTAAATATTCATTTTGTTATGTTTTGAATTTTAAATCCAAGTGTGTTTAAAAGTTATTTGGGTTAACTATTTAAATTTAAAACCCAATTTGTCAAATCAATTGTTACTGAAACGTTTTGGACTTATTAGTACGAGAATGATTATGGCAAGAAATTAAGTATCTAGGTTTGACTCTAGACAGTAAACTCTTGTAGAACAAACACGAAAAGGAATCTGGCAGGGAGAAATTGGGGATATTAGATAAAATAAAAGTTGGTAATTTCACCCCCTTATAATGTAACAGAAATATTGAAAAAATACTGATCGTCAGCCCTTGCGAGATCAGGGAAATTACAAAAAGTTTTCACCTCTACTTAAATTTGAGAAAAACAATAAAAAAACCCTTTATGGGTGGTATCTCGGAAGGGGTAGCCTGAGGAAAGTTTGTAATAGGAAAGAGCAATTATAATTTTATATGGGAAATCACTATTCCCCTGTATACTTTTAAAGTTATCGTGGTCCACTCTGTACCTTAGTGAGTACAAACACATTAAATAAAATTCTGTCGTCAGACATTTTTATCTAAAATCTGTATTTATTCGGTAATTCTAGCTTATTAGATGGATTCTGATTTCGAAATTTAAATTTTAATACACTATGTATGAGATAGCTAATGTAATGACAAATCTATTTTAAATAATGATAAAATCGTCAATTTTGTTGTTTAGAAAACGTTTTTTATTTTCTTTAAATGTAGATGTTTACTAAAAAATCTAAATAAACAAAACTAATATATTTTTGGTTTTTTTGGTACTGATAAAATTAGTAGATCAACCTAGTTAATTACACTATTTCTTGAAAAAACAATATGAAAATTGTAAAATATTTATTGATAATAATGTTGATATTGACATAATTTTTTCCGTGTATTCATAACTTATGAACAATTTAAATTAATAACTTATACCAGCTATATTAGTTCTATCAATTCGAATAATTTTCACACATTTAAATAGAATTATTGATCTTGCTGAAAAGTTGTCTTATTGTAGTTGAGATCTCTGCCGATGTTCGCGAACTACTTGCAATAAGTATTGCATTTGTTCTTCATCTTCGGTGTGACAATTGTTGTATTCCTCAATCAAAGCGACCCCTCGTTCAGCTAGATCATTGGTGACATTGAATGTATTGGAATATTCTAAACATCCCTTATATGATATTATTGCACCATGTTAAAACATCCTCCATCGAAAAATGACATCAGACCTTTTTTGTAGAACTTTTAATTCTCTACAAAAATACATGATGGGTATTGCAGTACAATTTATATTTCATTAGTTATAAAAATCTGAAGAAAAAAACGTTTTTCTGTTATTTTTATGGAAAATGGAAAAGTGCGAAGCGAACAACCTTAATATTAAAATTAAGGGCTCATATTTTCAGAGGCCTATTTTGGCATTAAAATTTTTAGCTTGGTTTCGAGAAGAAAAAAAATATACTTACTAGTACTACACTGAGAAACTAGTTTCTATACTATAAAACCCCTAATAGAATGTGTAACTATTTATGAAAATTCTAGACTCACTTGAAAAACGACAGGTCATTCAAGAAAGCAGTGCAGTTCTGAAGTTGTGTTCAATCGAACATTTTATTTGGACTGGCCAGTATTCATCCAAAATTTAGGGAGAATGAACAAATTTCTTAAGTAACGATTTTATTCTTTTATTTACGTTTGTCAATTCGTAGTGTATATACAGGGTGTTTCTTAAGTAATCTAAAATATTATATGGGGCGCTTCGTTACTCAATTTTAAGACGAAAAGTTCATATAAACATGTGTGATAGGTGTTGTCGTTTATGAGATACAGGGTGTTGAATTTATTGTAATAAGTCAGTTCTGATTGTACGTGAAATTAATTTTTCCCGGTGACGCTACTGGTTTTTAGAAGTAATACGCAAAAACATGCTTATTCTAAGTGGCCTTTGTAGCAACGTTGACAAGTGTCAAATTTGAAAACCAACGCAAAAATCGTACATTTTTATTTGATTGACTCTGTGTTCAGTTAATAACTATGCCAGTGTTTACTAATGTTGAAATGGCTAATATGCATTTTTTGTACGGATTAGCGAATGGTAATGCCTTAGAAACTAGACGTACGTATGCCCAGCGTTATCCAAATAATCGTTTACCATGTTCAGATACGTTTACTAAGTTACATATTCGTTTACAAGAAACTGGAACTTTTGCTAAATCGAAGAATATTATTGGACGACCCAGAACTGTGAGAAATCCCCAATTGGAAAACCAGATTCTTAAAATTATTGACCAACATCCAGAAACGAGTACAAGAAAAGTTGCAGATGAAGTAAATATTAGTAACAAAACTGTTTGGAATATTCTAAAAGATAATTTATTGTATCCATATCACGTTCAACGTGTTCAACATTTGTTACCTACTGACTATCCATTACGCATACAGTATTGTCAATGGATTTTACGTGAAATCGCGAACAATCCGAATTTTGTTGCCAATATTCTATTTACGGATGAAGCCAACTTTTCTAGACATGGGATTATGAATTTTCATAATGACCACATATCGGCAGATGTAAATCCACATACCATAAGTGTAAAACGATTTCAACAAACATTTTCGGTCAATGTTTGGCTTGGCATCATCGATGATTATTTAATTGGACCATTTTTCCTTCCTGTACGGTTAACCGGTGAGACATACCAACATTTTCTAGAAAATGAACTTCCACTTCTTTTGGAAGATGTACCTATTATTATTAGAAGGCGCATGTGGTTCATGCATGACGGAGCTCCTCCACATTTTTCAGTGATTGTACGCGAGTTTTTAAATAATGTTTTTTCAAACCATTGGATCGGACGAGGATCTCCACACCCGTGGCCCCCTAGATCACCTGGACACAATCCTCTGGATTTTTGTGTGTGGGGATATTTGAAATCGCTTGTTTACACAACACTGATATTACGTACAAGATCTTCAAAATCGTATCATAGACGGCTGTAATGTTATTCGTAACAATCCTGGTATCTTCGAACGTATTCGACAATCCATTAGACATCGAGCGGATGCTTGCATTTTAGCTGGAGGTGGACATTTTGAACATTTGCTCTGAAATGTATTATTTTTTCTTTATGTTTAACACATGTTGCTTGTAATAAAATAATAAAAAAATATAAATCAGTAGCGTCACCAAGAAAAATTAATTTCACGTACAACACCCTGTATCTCATAAACGACAACACCTATCACACATGTTTATATGAACTTTTCGTCTTAAAATTGAGTAACGAAGCGCCCCATATAATATTTTAGATTACTTAAGAAACACCCTGTATTTATAATGATATATTTTTTTAATATAACCATTGATAACAATTTACTGAAATTATTTATATGGGTATAGACATACAATTAAATAATAATCATACACGAACTAGTTGCAAGAACCATCTTCGAATTCGAAGTCAGTTTATCTATTCAATTATATCTAATTATATATAAATTAGTACGATTAAGGACGTCAATAATATTGTCAAGTAGTGTCTTGTACGTGCACAGATATGTAAAGGAAAAATAATGACGCCATTTTTAAAACATCACCGTCTAAAATATCATAAAATTAAAAGTGCCTATAACAAAATATTGTAGTTGTTTTAACAAGAAAAAACCCTGGTTCATTCCTAGCACCTAATTCCACCAGGCAATTTTTTAACTGAACCATTTCCATTGCCATTTATGTCAACCACTATAATTTGTCGAAGGCAATTTTCCTTGTGTAATACAGATTTAACATTGCAATTTTTCCTTAATTTAAAAGAAATAAGTCATTTAGCAGTGGAAGTAGGTTGCAATAGAAGGCCTAATAAGTATTCGTATCAGTACTCTGTCGAAATAATTACTTATTATTGAAGTACTAACTTTGAATATCAATATGGCAGTTGTGAAATTTGATGTAACTACTGGAATAATATTAACTCATTTGTAAAGTTTACACCGAATTCATCCGCAGAATTTGCAAACAAGAATGTAAACACCACCACTTGTTTTGAAATAAAGAGAGAGTAATAAATTTTAAGCAAATTGTTTATTCAACTTGAAAAAAGAGTCCCGTTGCTGGATAGTTTACTGGATTTTTGTTTATAATACTAAAGAGTCGCAAATTTAAAAAGTACTATCAATTTAAATAGGTTTTCAGGTAAGAATGATATTTAGATATTTATGTTCACGTAAACAATTTTTTAGATATTGTTAGATAACACACATATTATGAGATAAGAACGTAGAATTTTATACAATACTTTTTGTTAATTGTCAAAAGTGAGCATGGGCATTCTATTACCAAATAAATATGAGTAGGACGACCTTGTAGATAAAATTCGCAACCGATTTATGTTGACTTGATTTCGGCAATTGCGTAAGTTACAAAACAGTAGATTTTTCTTGGGCAACTTATAGTTTACCACATTTTTACAGACACTGCTAAATGATCAAGTTTTATGAGAGGTAAAAACAAATCTGAATCCTAAGAAAGAAAGCATCAAGAGCTCGCTGTTATCCATATGCTTAAGCATTTTCATCATTGAATACTGCCAAATAACAGGGTGGATTGTTTTGAGTGGCTATCTCTGTTTTTGTAAAATTGTCGTATTTAGTGAATCGTGTTATCAATAGATATCGAAGAATACCTAATTATATTATTCTAAGCGGTTTATATACACATAGATTCAAAAGTTTTGCATCACTCTAAATCTCCGAAAAAAAAATGTGTTCATTATAAATGGATCAGAGATTAATCAATTAATTAGTTTCAATAAAAAAAACGTGTATATTTGTCAAACATTTTTATTATCCAATGATAAACTTGCTTTAAACATAAATAGTATTCTTAGAAATTGAATAAATTAAATACAAATTGATTCTTTTTAAAGAAAAGGTTGAGTGAGAACCTGCACGAGAACTTTTAATAAAGAGTATATCCACCTCTAGAATTTATGCAAGCTTGAAGTCGCCTGCCCATGCTGTTTACCAAATTATTGATATTCTGTTGAGAAATATTTCGCCATTCTTCTTGGGCCGCATGAACAAGCTCTTGTACACTCCTGGGTGGATTTCTGCGTGCTGCCACTGCCCTGGCAAGCATGTCCCAAGCATGTTCTATGGGATTCATGTCAGGAGATAGGTCAGGCCAGTTCAAACGATTGATCCCTTCAGTTTCAAGATACTCATTTACAGCTCTGGTCCGATGAGGTCGGGCGTTATCGTCCATAAAAACAAAGGAATTGCCAACAGCTGCGCGCCATAGTCTCACGTGAGGATGTAGAATCTCTTTGAGATACCTATCACCAGTCATTGCTCCCTCCACATGAATTAATTCTGTGCGATCATTTAACATGGTACCAGCCCAAAACATAGCACTTCCTCCTCTGAAGAGCGGCACGGGGCGAGCATGGGCAAGCTGAGCAACTCTCGTTGGATCCCGCCACACACGTATTCGATAGCTATCTTGTACCAAACAAATCCTCGTCTCGTCGGAAAAAAACACCGAATTCCAAAGTTCTTCAGGCAAGGCCGCGTGTTCTTGAGCCCACTGTAGTCGGCGAACTCTGTGCTCAGGTTGTAGTCTGGGCACTCTTATTGGTCGGCGACACCTCAAACCTGTCGCAAGTATTCGTCTTCGTAATGTCGAGATCGATACTTGAACTCCCAACGCATGTCTTATATCTCTTTGGAGTGCTGGTATTGCCATGGTCGGGTTTCTTCGGATAGGTGGATATAGCGGTTCTGCCGCTGATTAGTAACACGCCTTCTACCGCTTCTAGGTCTATCACGAAGAGAATTGGACTGGAGATACCGGTTACATACACGAGACGCATCACTTTGCCAAACTCCAACTCTGTTTGCTACGAACCTTTGAGAATGACCTTCTTCAACTAAAGCCACTATTCTTGCACAGCCAATCTCACTTATGACTTGACGATTCATGTTTGCACTTAAAATCGTAAAAATCAAATGCCATGAATGTTAAAATGATCGCACAAAAAATGTTATCCTACAAAAAAAACTGTAAACATCTGTATATTGCAAAAAATATGGAACATATTGAAATGGTAAACATTGATAAGCAAGTCAACAAAAAATTGGTAGCGCAAAAAAATTCCTTCGCATCCGAAGAAGGTGATGCAAAACTTTTGAATCTATGTGTAGTTTTGTACCGTTCAACCTAGAAGAAACAACTACTTCCTGGGATATAGGCACCGACGGCTATTTAATTACACTTCAATATGAAACGGGGTTGGTATATCTACAAGATATTTAACACCAACCATTCTGGATTGCAATTGGAAAATACAACATAGGTTAGGTTAGGTTTGTGGTGAGTGGGTCTATAAGGCACTCCACTGCGACTCGCAAGAGTCTATTGTTGCTCACACCTATTCAGATTTTACCAAACAAATTCAGCTTCTTAACAAAACCGATTATTTTATTTGGTGAATGATATTTCAGGTCAGAGGGCGAGAGAGAGACCCTGCCAAACATCAGATACCTGATTCGAGCCGCGGCAAGGCAGGCACAAATTATATGCTCTGCTGTTTCATCATCTTCCAGCAAAGACGGCAAGTCGGATATTCCGACAGTCCAAGTTTTGGCATATGATGATTCAGATGACAGTGGCCTGTTAGACAACGTAGTTCATGCCTGCTATAGTCTAACATTTGTTTGGAGACATTCTTCGAAGGATGTATAAAAGCCTTTGAATGAACCAATCCTGGTAAATTATGCCAAAAGTCTAAAGCTCTTCTTGCTGTCCAGGTATTTTGTGTTTGTTTGGCAAAACATACTGCGATGCCAATTGTATAGGTTCTGGTCCGATAGAAACACGTGCGGCACCCTCCCTTGCGAGAGAGTCTGCCTTCTGGTTTCCTTCCATGCCAGAGTGGTCAGGGATCCAGACCAGCAATACTTTTTTGAGTTCTCCTATTGAGGAGAGTCTTTTTGGCAGTCTAAAACCAATTTCGACGTTACACGGCGAGAGCTAAGTGCTTTTAAAGCCGCTTGGCTGTCCGTTCTATGCATGAGATTGGCTTGCTCCACTCTCTCCACACATGAAACAATGGCGTAAATTTCCGCCTGAAATACGGTTGCATAGGATCCTAGAGAGGTTGAAATTTCTGTCCTAGGTCTGCGCCCGTATACACCTGCACCAGAGCCTGAGGGTGTTTTTGAGCCGTCTGTGTACCAACAGCTGTCTGCTCTTAATTGTTCATCCTTACGGAGGACCAATTCATCTCTATTTGGAATTAGGACGGTGTAAGGCAGGTCGTAGTTTACTGTTGGATGCATTATATCAGAGGTCATTTCCAGAATACTGCGACTTTCACTGTCCGCTAGTATTCTGCTTCGTTCTGCCTGATTTGTGCATTTAGAAATATGTACAATTCTGTATGCTGTCCATCTAGCCTCTCTTTCCAAAAAAATATGGAGAGGAGGTAGGTCCAGAAGGATTTCCATGGCTGCTGACGGTGTGGAGCTGATAGCACCAGTAATTGCGAGACAAGCCTGTAAAGCTGTAAAGCTTTTGGCCACCAGGCAATAGCTCCATATGTGATCATTGGTCTAACGATCATCATATATATCCAATAGATTTGTTTGGGTCCCAAGCCCCAAGATTTTCCACAGATCCTGCGACATGTCCACAAAGATAGTCTGGCCTTATGAATAACTTTTTCCAAGTGAGCGTTCCAAGTAAGTTTCTTATCTAGGATAATCCCCAAATATTTTACTTCCGCTGCAAATGGAATAACCTTACCATTGTAGGAAAGTGATGGAAGATCCTCCAACTTCCTTTTTCTAGTGAAGGGAACTATTACAGTTTTGCCAGGGTTAACAGACATCTGTTCCCTCTGTCACCAACTGTGGACATCGTCCAACGTCTTTTGGAGGATATTATATGCTACCCTTCCTGACTTGGTCCTTGCCAAGATGACAAGCCCGCCTGCATACGCCTGCAGTTCTACCCCTTCTCTTTCGAGATCGCTAAGCAAGTTATCCATCAAGAGAGACCACAGTAGGGGAGAATGCTCCTTCAATGTCAAGAAATATGGCCACCGCAATCTCTTTGTTGTTAAGGGATTGTGTGATTTTCTCAACAAGGTTGTGTAACGCTAAATCTGTTGATTTGCCAGTTTGATAAGCATATTGGTGGATGCTCAGGGGGGAATTATATAAAGCTACCCGCCTGATGTAGCAATCCAGTGCTTTTTCAAGTCCTTCAAGAAGGAAAGATGTTAGGCTAATTGGTCTGACCGATTTAGGGTGTGGGTCTGTGCGGCCCACTTTCGGTATATATACCACCCTAGCCGCCAACCAACTGGGTGGTATGTAATTCCACGCCAGACTAGCTCTATACAGTTTAATGAGGATGGGTAAAAGTAATTCCAGTCCATTTTGCAGCAGAGCTGGAAAAGACAAGACAACATAACTTGCAAACAGTTTTCGGCGTGTTAGCACCTCATCAGTACAAGGTATATGTTCTACGCCCGAGAGCCTAATCCTGGACTGAAGAGGACACTAAAATCACAATCAATACATTTCATTCAGTAACCGAAAAAGTTGTGACAATAGCAACATCTTCACCTCCAACCACAAAAAAATGTTTCTTCGTGTACACAAGAATATTTCAGTATCTACATATAATTAATTGGAATTTAGTATATGGAGAGTTGAACAGACGAGTTTTGAGATATTGTTATTGAAGATACACGAATCTGTATGGGGATAAGTTAGTTATATAGTTGACAATTAGTTATCTGGCTCCATAAACATCTATATGCGGAAAATTGCGCTGACGTAACCTTCGGTATATCTGAAGCACGTGGTGCGTGCGCATTATTACTTAAAACACGTTTCAGTTTGGTTGTGCTTAAGTCGAGTACTCACATTCAGTACTAAGCGTGATAACCCACATCGATTGCGGTGTTCTCTTAAATTATTACAATCGTATCTCTTCAGTATTTATTATCGGTTTTTAAGTGGCTCGCGTTTACAGAGTTTTTATTTTAAGTGACGTATTTGTGTGGTTATTAAGGAATATGATTTAAGTTGTTTAGTCGACTCTCCGGTGCTAGATTAACCAAAGTTGTTATAATTCGTATCGAATGACTAGGAAAACTAGACAACGAAAAATGCCTGTCTACAACATCATCACTAGGAGGTGTAAGGTACAGTACAAGTACAAGTATTTCCTTTACCAAAGAAACTCCTCTAAACCTTGTATTATGATACATAATTATTTGTATGGCAGAATATAGATTAAAATTTTTATTTATCAGAGTTAAATATATATTCAAAATTATGTTATCAACATTCAAGTAAATAGTTTAAGAAAATTAAAAATACTACTTATTGGGATGCAAAAATTTTGTTCAATAACCAAGCCACTAGCGTAAATTAATATAAGGTGATTATATATAGTACCTCATCATTCTCGCAAAGTTTCAACAGATGTAGATAAACAAAAATCTGGTTATCATTACGCGACTGATTATTTTGAGTAAAGCAGATCACCGACACCGAGATCTTATTTAGGTGCTTGACGATATTTTAATCAGATTGAGGGAATGAATTTTAATGTTCAATATTTGTTTTGAAATACATTAAGTGATACTATAACTTTTTATTGTTATTACTGTATATGATTTGAAATTAACTCGTTAACATTAAGTATATTTTTTTATTATTACTAATAGCAAACAGTATATAAAATTTCAAATAAATTACTAGGTATAGTTCCTACAGAAAAAAAAAACAATCAAAATAATTGTTATTAAGTATAAACGCTTTTAAATAGTTTGAGCTTTCGTCCACGAATTTCTTATTCTTTCTCTTGGATTTTTCCTATAGGAAATTATTTTTAAATTTGGGCGTAGTTGAATATTTTACAAAATTGACCTCATTAAGGAACATAAAAATGATATTTATCGCATTCTTCATACAATTCTGCGTATATTTGATATTAAAAGTTTTAGTCTATCTATAAGGGAACTTTGTTATGAAAAGCGCAGAAAGTCATTCGTATTGGGACACCCGGTACAGTGGCAGCGATTATCTGGGAATTTGGATATTGGAAAGTCTTGAATATAAAATATGTTTGAACAGACAAAATCCCATCTATGAATTGCTGAAGATTCCTGTAATCACAGAACTAAATTCTGTGAGTACATGAATCAAAACAATAATAATTTAATCAATTTCATTTGATAACGGTTTATTTTCGGATGAAGTAACGTTTTATTTGAACAGGCATGTTAACTGAAAAAAAAAATCATAATTTTGCTGGCGAATAATAAATTATTATATGAAAACTTTTGGGTCATTCTTATCTAATTTACTTAGTACTTTTTCTTTTTTATCAGGTATCGTGCAGCTCTGTACGGTAAATCCGAAAAGTTTTATGGTGTGCATCTCAAGTAGAGTCAGTTTCTTAGATCGTAAAAAGAACTATACTATTATCACTCGTGTAAATTTAAAATATGAGACAATGTTATCTTTTTGAAAATAGATTGTGAGATAACATATTATGACATACCTATTTTGCGAATATGAAATTAAATGAAAGACAATTTATATGACGTATCATTTAATTGCTTTAAACAAAACAATATTAAAAAATACCAGACAGTGTATAGTTTTAATGCTTTTTGTGCCTGTATTTTTTTTATCAAACGACTAAAACAAACAATCATATCTATTAAATAATAATGTTTATAAAGATAATAAAAAAAATGTAATAAAACATTCATAGGTGTTAGATATAAAGGCGCAACGCTATTCTAAAATAAAGTTTTATTCACTTATTCTTCGCTTCGTGAATGAACCATGGACAACTGACAGGATTTAAATGTCGGAAATTTATTTAATTTCCAGTTCTTATCGTGTTTGTTCAAGATTTAAATTATTTACTCTCATTTAAATTCATAAAATTAATGTTAATAAAACTGATGCGATGCTAAGAATTTTTTTAAATAAAAGGGATTCCTATAATTAATGAAGTTCTTCTAATTATACTTTCAAATTAACTATAAACTCTTTCGCAATATTGACTTAATTTTTTCAAGAAGACTAAAAAAAAAAGAAAATTTATTAGCACTTCCTTTTTTGAGAAACAATTCACTATTCTTAGTACATGATAATTACTGTCAATTCTTCTTTATTCAACCGACCCATGAGAGGTAGCAAGTTATCTTTTGTCGGATTTTTTAGAAGCTTAATATGAGACAAGTAATTGTTAATGTTCACATAATCGTGGTAATCAACGCCATATCCATTTCTTATTCTGAAATGTCACGAATCGTGATTTGTATGAAGATAATATATACATAAAACAAGAGTGGAGTATGTATTTGCACAACTATTTGTTTTCATCGATATTTAACACTTCGGCATCTTTATTTGTAACATCATTAGATACTGGAAGTTATTTGTATGCCAAGGTCTGAAGTCACTGTATTGGACAAATCTAAACAGAGACCAACAAAGCAGTATTTCGGTCGTGGTATACACACACTTCCTTACTTTTTTATTACTTGTAGCAAAGAGTATGTTTTATTTCTACTGCATCTTTTTCCATTTAATTAATGCCTCAGCACAAATTCAAGTCTAATGTATTTTGTATGCGTTCAAATTAAATAACAAATAGATTTTTTACAATCATCTATGATTCACTGTTTGTATCTAATCGTCAACTCTAAATACATCCAATAAACTATTAAATAATTCCATGATGTTTTTATATCAGTATACAATGGTTAGGTAACTATTTAAACGATTTAAATTATTTATAACTTTTTAGAAAGAAGCTAGTAGTCTTGAAAAATAAACTTCATGCACTTTAACCACAGATTATAAAGAGAACAAATACGAAAGCTTGACAGAGAACAGTAAAAAGAGGGAGAGATGGGTGGATATACCCATTTAAATGCCCATCGTCTTATGTCGACTCCATTCGGGCTGCTTCGCGAAATTTGTCAACAGGGTTGTCAATTTGCATAATATTTCCTTACTTACGATCAAAGGTCAAATATTTTATAAGCATTTTTTTAAATGTGATAGTTATACAGATATACAAATATTCGATAATTACTTGTTTTAAATCAATTTTATTAACATTAATTGAATTATTCTATTAAAAAGATTATAATGTATTTATTAAATTCATACCATAAATATATACTTTTTTTACAAACCACAGCATTGGCAACCATGCACAATAACGGTGACGGCTAACCTAACCTAACATAATCAAAACAGGCTTAAAATCACTTGTAATCTGTTCTCAAAATTCATAACGCCATTTTTGTTTGCTTCATTGTTTGAAGGTGTTCAATCGGCGATATTAATTGTGTTATTTGACTAATCAATTGTGCGTTGTGGTAATATTAACTCTAAAAATATAGTTTTATAGATTATTATTCTTATAAAATGGATAAACATCACGACGGAGTGTATTGTTCATACAGAGACTGTCCAAATAAATTTTATTCGGAAAGAAAAATAAAGTTCTTTCGATTTCCAAGGGATGAGAGTATTTAATTTAATATCCCGGCCTATGATAAAAGAAATTGTAAAGTTTTTGATATTAACTTTGGTGCTACAAATTATTATCAAAATTCTCCCTTGCATAGGTGTATATTGTATTCCCTTTGATAATAAATAAATTAAGAATTATTTATACTTTAAAATTTGGTTGATTTTTGTAATTATTTGTGTTATCTAAAAATGTATTTATTAATTAATCTCCCAAGAGTATTGACTATTTATAACAAATCATAGGAATGTACATATTTAATAAATACATAAATATATATGATTATTATTTTAATTCATGGCGCAGTTTTAAAGATTTAGTTGAAACTTCCAAAAAAACTAGATCCGGTACTAGAAATTGTTATTGTCCCCGAGTCAACACTGCAATTTGGTAAGAAATTCAGAAAATATTTTAAACTGGCAACATCGCGGACATACCGAGTTAAAGGTCCAAGGTCATTGACGACGGAGCTGAAAATCGTTTGATGTTTTACCGGGATTCGTATCTGTTCTCTCTATAATCTGTGCTTTAACTATAGGCAGCTCGAATTTCAATTTTTATTTTATCGATTTTCAAGTGGGTGCTTTCTTTTAAATCTTCATCGATCCAGTACGCAGCACATTAATAAATATGAGTTATGGTATATTTAGTACCCGAAAATAATAGAAAAAAATACTTTCGCAGAATAGAATGAGCGACACAAGTTTTTAATAAACTGTTATGGTGTTGGTGGAAAGTAAAATTTTGTCAATTTAATTTTGTGATAGCACAATGAATGATACAGTTCACGCCAACAGTACACTGCTTATTATTTTTAGAAACACAATTAATTAAATTATTCACAATTCAGTTTAGTCATTGGCAATGATGATATTGCGTTCTCTCGTGAGATTATTCTTTACAATATTTCAATTAAAATTGTAAAAAAAGAATTGTATCACCACAGACAATATTTTCAATATTACACTAATTTATTTAATTATTTAAATTCTATATCTAAAAAAATAATATAACTCTATCGTGAGGTCAAGGTTATAAATAAAAGTTTGCAAATAATCTAAGTTTCAGAGGTAGTAGGTACTAAACTTGTCAAAAAATTATACCAAGCGATTTGGTAATATTTATATTAAATCCTAAGCTAATGTTTTAATAAGCGAGTCTGTTCTTTTTTATAAATTACTTTACTGAACTGTTGAATCAAAGATAAATATTACCTAATAGTATTGTGCTGAATTTCATAACTCATGCTTTTATCATGTTGGTAAATATATAACAGATAATTTTATATTTACAAACTTGAACTTGGGATTGTTTATGCTATTGATTCCCAGTGGTCCAGGTGGACCCCCAGCGGTCCACAAAAAATGGGGGTTCACAATTCGTAAGCGGGGATCCACGAAAATTTGTCTGGTTTCGATAGTGAAGAACTAAAATGTTGACTTCACCTATCAATATAGGCAGCTAATATTGTGAGAAGCTCAGCAAATTTATGAGAAAAAAAATTGGGAAACTATGGGGCTAGGGCCCAAACATACTTAAAAATGTATATACACTTTGAGTTGGAAATCTCCTTTTCATTTTATGATCTCGTTCTTCAACATTGATAAATAAAAATGGGAACAATACTCAATACTACTTAAAACGTTTCAATGAAAAAAGTACGATATAAACATAGTAAAACACAATAAAGTGAGAAACTTAAAACACTTCAATGCCAAGAAACGATAAAGAATAAGTACCACGTAAAATTACACACATTTGAAAAAGTTTATCGCATTCCTAATACATATATCATACATGGAAAATTGAACGACAGATTTTTAGATAAGGAATCAGTGTTTAATTACAAAGTGTCAAAATAATCATTAATTTTTTTACCAAATGAGCATTAAAAAAATTTCATTTCATACACAGCTGGAAGGATTTTCAGTAATTGTGATGGCTGTATTATTTCCTTACCAAAGTGCTTTCGCATGAGTCCTTGTTAGTTTTCACAGCACCAGAGTATGTGAATTGGTGTTTCATCAGACAGTTCACATTTTCTGCACATAGGTTCATGCAGATGCTTCCTTAGGGTAGTGTCCAGTCACCAGGTCTGTAACTGTCTTTAAATATCTCTTACTCAGTTTCAACAGCCTGGATGACAGTTTCTTGTCTACCTTTTTCAGTAAACTCTTTGTACGGAAGTGTCCTTGTGCCAGCCTCCACAAAACGGTTCAAGACTCTCCTACCTTCTTTAGCTAACTGGTCTGCCATTTCATTACCTGCAACCCTCAACAACAACAAGCTGATGAACTCGCAAAAAGAGGTGCAGCAACAGCATATGTTGGACCAGAACCAGCTCTTGGGACCACAAAAAAGGTAGTCCGAGCGCAAATACAAAAATGGGTACAAAGCCAACATAGACTTCATTGGAGGAACACTCCGAAACAGGTACACAGCAAAACCTTCATAGGTGACACATGTGCAAAACGGGCCAAAGAACTACTGAATATCAGCAGGAATAAGCTAAGAATTATTACAGGTTATCTAACGGGTCATACCCCGTTAAAAGATCACCTGCATAAAATAGGGTTATATAACGGGGACCTCAGCTGCAGACTATGTGGCATGGAGAACGAGACCGTGACCCATATCTTATCTGACTGTGAGGCACTGCACTCGAGGAGACGGGCAATCTTCGGAGAGGCCAATGTGCCACCTGAAGTATATGGCACACATCCAATGGACCTATACCGTCTACTCGAAGGTACGGGGATAACTGGATGGGTGGACTAAATATGGGAGGAGAGTACAATAAGCCAATAGGCTGCAGTGCTCCCGGCATCTGAACGGCTCCCAAAATGGAAAAAAAAAAAAAAAAAAAAAAAAAAA
>CAJUYI010003252.1:0-15253 GCA_910591695.1 Galerucella pusilla | reverse complement strand
GGGGGGGGCAAAAGTGTGTTGGCCTTGTCTGGGAATGCATGGTAGAACAAATAAATTGAAGCTACTTCCAGCAATTTATGGGTTACTGTATACAATGAGTTAAAAATGTACAAAATTAGAAGTTTCATTCAGGTGGCGATCCATATTTTGTTAGTTGTGAGCCTTAAAAAAAAGTTGGGGGGCAAAAGTGTGTTGACCTTCTCTAAAAATCCTTGATAAAACAAATAAATTAACGCTTCCAGTTCCACTTTATTGGATATGGCCACGTTGAAAAAATTGATTTGAATTTTCAAATAAAACACCCTGTAACTTTTTTCCCTGCACTTTTGTATAGAGGTAAGTGATATTCAATTAACCTATTTTTGATCCAAAAATATGTGGTATAACTTATGACCAATATTGTGCTTGTGCCAATATATATTTATATTTCAAATGAAACTTAAAGTAATGATAAAAAATATATAAAAACTGTAAATTTTTAATTATTTATGAATGTAAAATATCATCGTCAGAAGTAATTTTTGTCAATCTGACAATGATAATTCACATTTATTTCGTCTATGATTTTTTGACGATTTTGACAAAATTAATAAACACCTGTAGAGAAAGTAGCGCAAACCTTTTTAGTGGCAAGTTGTGGAACATAATTGTTTCTATCATGTATTTGTCTACGACTGGACGCAGATCTGAAGCCAACTAAGGAATTTTAAAACCAAAATAATATCAATTTTTAATTTAATTGAGCAACAAAATTTTCAATACTTATCATTGGAATTGGAAATTGAGGAAAAAAAATTATCAGTTTAACAACCATTAGTAAATAATCAACTTAACGACTTAAAATAACTCGAATTTCATCTTATCAAATCAGATACCGAGAGATTTTTTCAAAAATTAAACGTTAAAGTAGTGTGTCTTTTTAACCACTTAATTTTTATGTCCTATTCGCATTCTTTATAGGCGACACTAAAAATCAAATAGAAGCAGTTACACTCCTTTTTGTCGGAAACTCTTAATTGTTATCTTAAAGGAAGGACTACCGGATAAAATGTATGAAGCACCGCTTATTGTTTCGTGTCGTTAATGTGTTTGCCAATTAGATTGCAGAATTTGGAACATCGCTATGTGTGGTCCGATTTTTTAAAACGAGGTGCTACTTTGGCGATGGGGTTATTTTGTATTTAAATGGAGAAAAAAGAGTTAATTACACTAATTACATTGGACTGGTTGAATTTGTGGCAGAAGCACTCAATGATAGTTATTTGTAATTTATAAACATGCACACAGTAGATTTTCCAGAGTTTAGTTGGTGTAAATTGTAATGTTCATTATCTAATATAAATATGATATCCAAATTGTTATCTGATAATTATTTATGTAATAAGGATCATAAAGACGATCATTATGGTATAAGTCGTGAATGTTATCGGGCGAGGCGTAGCCGAGTACGATAACACGGCGTGTGCCATAATGATTGTTTATGATTCGTATTAAATACAAAATTTTATCTGATGGCAATTTTTGGTGCCAACAACCAAACAGGATTACAAGTTTGCCAACAATCATCAACTACTGATGTAAAAACTGTAGAATCCATTGGAATTAATATTACAAATTGTAGTAATTGTTCTTTTACCATTTATAATAAATAGTTTTGTACATAGTTATGCATTTTGAATAAACTTTTTTGATCAAACCATCACATGTTTTCCTTATAGAATTTCATTATGGTACTTAGTACCGTAATGAGCTTCTTTATGTCATCAAAATTGAGTGACATAACGTTGTCATTATGACATGCCATCAGATAAAATATTTAATGTGAATAATATCGTCGCTAATAATCCTAGTGGTTGATGCGACTTGAAATGAAAATGATAGTAGGTATATTATACACCAAGGTGGTGAAGACTATTATTATTGACCGAGCACCAAAATTATTTCGCGAGGGGCTCCGCCCCGAGCGGAATGAGGTACAAGGTTTAATAATGTCTCCAACACCATGGTGTATATAAAATTTTTTCCACTACTCGCCAAATTTAAGACAAACATTAAAAATAATTCAAAAACGCACCACGAGGGCGTTTACCCCGTCATCTGACTGACAAGTACACTGTCAGCTTTCGATATATTATGAACGTACTCGTTATGTCATCTGTGATTTTTTGTTGAGCGCGAATTTTAAACGAATGGCATTTTCATTCAAATAATTTTATCTTGGTAGAATTGTAAGAATTTGAAGGGTGGGTGACCCCCACAGCACTTAGGCCACAATTGGCCCATTGTGCATCCTTCTTAGGTTCAGACTTCCTTCTGGCTCGTCATCCAGCCTACTTGTTTGAAGTAGGCGATAACGTCGCCGGAAGTAAGCTCCCTCATGCTGGCTTGTGTTAGCCTGTACTCGCCGAATACAGAAAACCTAAATTGAGAGAGTGTCGCACATTCACAAAGAATGTGTTCGACAGTCTCATCTTCCCGTTCACATCCCCTACAGAGTGAAGTGTCAGACAGACCCAGTCTGTAGAGGTGTTTTCGTAGGTGGCAGTGACCGGTCAGAATACCCGTGGCTGTCTGAAGGTTCTGTCTGTTCATAGTCACGTATTTCTTGGCTACTTTGCTGTACGGATACTGCAGCAGTTCCTTGGCAAGCCTGCAACCTTCTGCATCGTCCCATCTACCCTTGAACGTATCATGGGAGTGTTCCTTTATTAGGTCAATCATAGCCGACGCCGATAGACCAATGAAATTGCCAGGTCCCAAGAGTTTTTGGGAGGCTGATTTCCTGGCTAGTGAGTCGGCAATGTGGTTACCTTTCGATTTACTGTGTCCCTTGATCCAGCCCAGAGTGACCTTGTTGTTGCTACAGGCTTCGATCAGGGACAAGTGACACTCCAGTACTAGACCTGATGTGATACGTGGTCTGTTCAGGGCTAGTAGTGCTTGTCTACTATCCGTAAGGATGTGAATTTTATTACCTGTCGTGTTTCTTTTGGTAATCTCTTTTGCGGCGATGTAGATAGCCCATCGCTCATTTGATGTTTAAATCCAGAGATCTGGAGTAAATTCCACATCCTGAGCCCATATTGGTTTTAGAGCCATCCGCGAAGATGCGAAGTGCGCCTTCTTCTGATGTGTCTTGTGTGTTATATTTAATGATTACTTTGTAGGGCCTGTGAAAGGCATATTGTGGTGAGATTGCGTCCGTATTTACCTGCAGCAGTGGGACCTCATTGAGTGCCTCACGCCATAGGTTACGTCTCAATCTACCAGATCCTACGTCAGGTTGTATACCGGTAAAGCATAAGCGTGTCATGGTCATCAAAATAACCTCCTTGATGTGTATGTCAAGGGAAGTGAGACCAATGATCACCTCCATCGCTCTGGTTGGTGTGGTTCTCATGCCTCCTGTTGTATTGAGGCATGCTGTTCTCTGAATTTGATCCAGTTTACGGACGACTGTCAGCTGGTTTGCTTTAACTCCCCAGGCAATCGCGCCGTACGTTAGCATAGGTCTAATGATGGCAGTGTAGATCCAAGCACTAACCCTGGGTGACATTCCCCAGGTACGGCCGATGGTTCTGCGACACTGTTCATAGGAAATGTATGCTTTTTTACTCTGTTTTTTAGATGAGAGTTCCATGTTAACTTACTGTCAAATGTGACACCCGGATAGTACTCCTATAATAGGCATGATGACTGATTTTGAAAAACTGCTCCACGATGTTTCCACGTATATACTTTATCTACAATGAATGTTATTTCTTTAAGAAAAAAATGTTTAGGCGAAAAATTCAAATTTTAGAAACACCTTTCAAATTATGCGCCAAAACGCTAGAATAGTAATGGCGTCTGTATATGACATCATCAATTCGTAAATACCATTTATAGGTGATCAGTATCGATAGGTTATCTATGATCTGTGTCAAAGTCAAACTTCAAACACTTGACAGCTTGCAGGCTAAAAGTTAATTTTGACACATAAACAAAATTTCAATCATTTTGTGTGATTAGTTATTATAGAGATAAATCCTAATGTGCATCGATGGTGTGCGGTTCCACAATGTAATTCAAAACAGATGTTCAGATCATAGATATTTGCGAAAGTACGACGTCACTCTCTTCTGATTGGTGTTTGAGATAAGATGGCGGATGGTTAAATTTTGTGCTTATATTTTTACTGAAATAAATGTAATCACACATGTAAAATAAAAATAAGTGATTTCTTTAGAATTTCAGTAACTTATAAAATTATATCAAATCAATATTTTAGTAATTCTCAGTGACTGTCATCATGCCTATTCCTTTGTAATTCAATAAATGGAGTAAACATTTTCATGACATCGGAAAATAACTTCAAAATGCTATGATCGACTTAAAACTTTTCGCAAATTATCAAGAAAGTTTTCAATTGCTCCATAATACCAGTTTTTCTTTTTTTTAGCATATTGTGCACGTTTCAAGTACAGACTGTCTTCTAATTAAGCTATACAATGCGGTTTTTGTAAAATATTTCAAAAATTTTCCACTACTTGTTTTTGATCACTATAAAGTAGTAGCAATTGCATCAACCCCATAAACACTCGAACAATTATTTCAATCAACTAAAAAACACAAATAATCGATTTCTTTGTGAAGGGCCGCAGCAGATAAAAAAAACCTTTCCAATGGTCGATCTAATTTAGGAATTCCTCGAGTATTTCTTTACATTCCGTATGTTTGATTTTCTCGATTCTGATATCGACGTTTGGAGACGTAAATAATACACTTTGCCTGTCCAATTAACGATGTAGACTACCTATTTGTAGTACCTATGCCTTCTTTTTCAATACCATGCGAGTTGTTTATTTTCAAGCATTTAACTATTAATAAAGTCAAAGTGTACATTGAAATATCCACAGCTTATCAAAGAATGCTTTTAAAATTCACAGAAGCAACTTGTGATAGTTTTTTTTCACTCGTGTCTTGATAAAAATCACGTTGTTTGTCAAATATTCTTCATTTCTTCGTAGATCTGACTGGCGATGAATTCGCTGCTGATAGAGGTCACTTGAGAAGAAAAGATAGATTTCCAAAAGTGGACGATTCTTACTTGAGTGTGGGGAGTTTGGCTTTTGATTTTGGAGGAGGTTGGTTGTGCTATTGTGGTATAGTCACGAGGCATGATTATTAAGTGGACATCTTGGAGAGGGAGCTCCTTTACTTATAACTAGTATTTCACTTTCCACTAGTTTGTACCGGTGTGCTTCGAAGGAGAGGTTTCTGCCTCTGGTGCAGTTGTCATTGCTGTGGAAGGTCGCGTTGTTTGTTTTTGTCGATTTATCTTGGAGTCAGCAGATGGAAACGATGTCAACTAGGACTGTTTATTCACCACGTGACTGCTTTGATGCTGTGATGGTATACTGTCACTGTCATATATTGAACGTACAGGGTGTTTCATCAAGAAAATGGAGGGATCTACATAGGAAACAAGGCGTAAGGCCTTCTTATGAGGAGCGACTGACTGGGGCGAATCTCATCTCGTTTCAAGACCGTCGACTTCGGGGAGACTTGATATTATGTTATAAAATCATTAAGCACAACTTTGGTGATCTTCAATCTATGTTTCTATTCAACACTGATCTTAGAGTGAGAGGTCACCCATTTAAACTTAAGAAGGAGTCCTTTAGATCCCGAGTAAGACAGCACTTTTTACCAAACAGAGTGTTTGATGTCTGGAACAATCTTCCTGATCATGTTGTTGACGCACCATCAGTTAACGCATTTAAGAACAGGATTGATAGACTTCTATTTAATAGTTAATAGTGCGCATTGTTGCATTTATTATTCATCTGAATTTGTTTTATTTATATTTTTTTTCGTTGTATAGTTGTTGCGGCTATTCTTGAAAACTACGATTTTGTTAATTATTTTTAATTTGTCATTTATTATGTTGATGGGCGTTTAAGCACTTATTTATGTTCTCAGAATATGGGCTTCATAGGTTCTTACCTCAGCCCTTATTTCTATTGTAATAATAATAATAATAATAATAATAATGATAATAATAATAATAATAATAATAATAATAATATTAATATTATAACTTACTTTTTTAAGGTGGATATTTTTCATTGAAATACTTTGTATATTATTATATTAATGAATCTGTCAGTTTTCTATATAAAATTGTTGCGAAGATTTTATAGTTGATTTGATATATTTCAATTCAACAATTTGCATTAAACGTTTCCGTCGTAAATTTCGTTATAATTCCAAATTTTCTAACTCAATACACAAATATTCACTCACCATTATCGAGAGTTTGAAAGTTAAAGCCCAGAGGCTGAGCTCAGCAAACTGAAAAGAAATAAAATTTATGTCATTATCATAAATCACACGCTGACCTTGAGCAGGGGGACACTAAAGAGTATTCTGCATCAATGTGCATGGCGCACCAGCAATAATTATATAGAAGTGAACAATACCTTAACAGGCGATTGTTAGAATGAAACGGAATGAGCTAAATTTGGGAATCATAGCTGTAACGTTCAATTTTTTCAGAAGGATACATTTTAATTGAAATATTCATCAAAGGCACCATAAACACTTTAATTTCAGTCGAAAGATTTCTCCACAATTGATGTATTTCCAATTAATGAATATACAGATTGCAAAGTCTTTTCGCGACATACGATTTACAAAAATACGACAAGGCAAATATGAGAAAAACTACTGGAAAAAGAGAGAAGAATAATTGTGGGCAGTCAGTATTGGGCGTGTGTTCAGTTCCGACTACAAATCTGATATAAAAACAGCGTTGCCAGTTTAGAATCCTTGGTACTCTCTAAGGAATAAATAACTTATTTTGCATTTGAACTCTAGCACGGGATAAAGCCGTATTTAGTGGGAGAAAATTGATATTGATAATATTATTGACTTTCAAAATAAGTGAGATCCACACAAATAAAAATAAAATAGTTAAAGAAAAAAAAAATTACAATCTGCAATGAATAAAATACACACAATGATTTCGATTTAAAAATTATTGGTATTCAACATTGTTGCCGACAAAAATTGGGAATAACTTTTACAGATAAATACATTTGGCAACAGCTGTTAAAATACGGGGGCTCTGAACTCACAACCATCGCTGACTGCCACCAATTATTCTTCTCTCTCTTACAAGTAGTTTTTCTCATATTTTCCTTGTCGTACTTTTCTCAGACTTTTCGCAATCTGTATATATTGTGACCACAAGGAAAAGAAAAGATGCTCGGAAATTGATTCTCGGATATGGAATGTCGATAGGAGGGATTCAGGAAGCTTGAGCAGCTGCAAAACGAAATAGTAACGAAGAGTGTAGGTGAAGATTAATTGGAAATAGTTGCAAAGGACAGAAAATGTGGGTGTGTAACGACGCTGGACGTACAAGTGTTCTAGAACTTGATAACCATTATAATCAAGTGACAGACATCTACTTATGGCTTCCTCAGTCAATCCTATCAACTTCAAGTACCTATTGAGCGCAAAATATTTGGTTTCCATTATTGACCACCAATTGACTTTTGGCATGTATGCAGACTATTTATGTGAGAAGTTGGATTGCATGGTCAGAATGATAAGTATACAATTTCTCCCCACTTCAGCTCTATTTCTTCTTGTTTTGCTTATCTTTGTAATAATGAAGTAATGAAGTACATTCGAAAGCCTTTAGAGCTGCATGGCTGCACGATGACGGATTGCCGTCATTTAGATTCGAAAGTTTTAGATATTCTTAGACAGAATGACAGAAAAAATATCACCTTGTTTCATCCTCCCATTGGCTCATATGCCTTCCGGTGCTTTTAAACAGTATCTACGTATACTAGGCAGTGTAGCTACTTTCCTACCAACTTATATCATTTGAAGCTAAAGCATGTTTGATGATTTAACTTGAGATGTTCAAGGTATTTCAAGCACAATTAATATTGCGGTAGTCCGAAAAATACGCAGATAACAAAAATTGATAGAACGAACATCTAGTATTAGTTTTATTCCAAAGAATGATCTGCTACACTATAAGAAACAATATAAATTTTTCAAAATTTAGTCATAATTAATAGTTATTGAAATTGTATGAGATAATGACTGGTTTGTTTGAATTTCTTACCGAACCACGCCACTGTATCTAACTATGTGCACGCGAACACTGGTACCGTTTCTTTCAGTTCCCATATCGGAGGAAATGGGTGGATTTGGAAAATATACAGGGTCCCCCTCACCTTTTGTATTTTCACTTCCTACATGCACACTCTGCTCTAGTTCGTAATTATATGATGTGGTGTCACATATGGCACTTTTGAATTAGACAAAAAAAAATGTAATAGTATACCTGTACTTACTTGTATTGTAGTAGGTAAAAAACGTAGTTGGTAGCCAGTCTAATTTCCTATCCGTGTAAATGAAACGCGATGTGATAGAGTGGTAATAGAAGTGGAAGAATAATAAATTGGGAATTGAAAAACAAACAGCCGGTCATAAAATGATATAGTCGGGTCGCTCTCAATTTACCACTATCGGATTGGAAAGTTATAGCGATAAGGTGTACAGTACTTAAACATTATTTTTACCTGCTGTGTAGCAGACAAAACTTGAAATTGTGTTGTTTTTTAGGATTATGACCTTTTTTAGTAGTCAAGACCTATCTTATTGGAAAAATAGAAATTTCGGAAAAAAAAACATGCTTTAGCTTCACTATACAGTTCACAGTGCTTTAGGATTGTACGCAAGGCATTTTCTTAATTATATATTATTTATTAAAAATTTATTGAATGTATGGAAACACACACACACAACCTTGATGAGCCCGTCCCACCCAGGATGTTCCTCTCTAAGCGAGGTACATCTCCGGGGAGGACTTCCACCACTTCCCCCCATCTTATCCGATGGGTCTTATCATCATAGTTCGCGTTTCGGCGTACAGCTCGTCCCTAGCTAAAAGGGCTAGCAGCTGGGGGCGAGCCGTCTTCTCTTTGGCCGTGTAGCCTCGGTGGTTTTTTCTTCGGCGGTCTTCCGTTGTGTGTGTTTGCGCTGCCTCTACAAAGTGCGTCCTCAGCCGGCAATTTCGGCTGAAAACAACCCTTATAGAGTGTGTCTTCTTTTCTTCCGATCTCTTACAAGCGACTTTAAGCCATTAGCTGAGCTAATACCTTTGTCACCTTTTCGAGGATCTGTTGTTTTGTTGTTGTCGTCGTTGTTGTTTTCTTGTTAGCTGCGGCTTGGGCGTAGCTGACTCCTGTCTTCTTTACTGCTGTTGCTGTTGTCCTTGTCTTCTGGTTTTTTGGGGCTTTTGGGCATCCTTTGTAGTTTGCCGGGTGTTCTCCCTGGCAGTTTGCGCAGGTGGTCGGCTTGGTCTTCGGTCGTGGGCAGTCGTTGGATCGGTGTGGTCCTCCGCACTTCGCGCATTTCGTGTTTACGTTACACGTCGTCTGTCCGTGGTGGAAGCCTTGGCAGTTGTAGCACTGCGTCGGCCCTTTTCCTCTTCTTTTTTCTTCCCACCTGATCCTCACGTTCTCGATGTGTTGGATTTTCTGGATTTTTTCTTTCTCTTCAGGCTCCAGCTCCACCAGGTAGATGGGTAGCGGTCTTCTCTCTCCGAATCTGGAATGAAGTTGGGTTAGTCGTTTTATACTTACCCCTTGTCCCTCGATTTCTTCCTTGATTTCCTTGGTGTCCTCGCAGTGCGTTAGTCCTTAGATGACGATCCTTGCCATCCTTTCTTCTTGTGGCATATACGTATACCACTCCACTTCTCTTTTTTCTTCTCTCAGGTACCTTGTGAGGTTCCTGTAGTCCTCTGGTCCGTCGCAGGGTATTTTCACTCCGTTTCTTTCCCGGATTGTTATGAACCTCGTCATTATGTTTCTTCTTTCGATTTCTTCTCTTACGGAGCTCCAGTGGTGGATGCTCCGCATAATGACGGGTGGTGGTCGGTGCGTCTTGTTTTCGTGGATGGCCTCGTCCATCATCGCTTCCTAGTTGGCCTTCCTTCTGGCGGCGGCTTCTTTTTTTTTGTATTTTCCTGATGGATATCACTTCCGTGAAATCCATCTCCTCTTCTTCACTTTCCTCGTCTTTTCTTGGGGATTCTGTCATCTGCGTCTTCCTGCGGACGCTTTCTGAGCGGCTTCGGCTTCTCTTCTCCTCTTGCATTTCTTCCATTGCTTTTGCCATGCTCTCCATGGCTTTTCTTAGTCCTGTCATTTCCTCTTCCATGCGCTGGATGGTTTTCCTCATCTCTTCGGCGGCTTCTTTCGCTTCTTCTGCTACTTTTTCGGCCCTGTCCCTTTCATCTCGGAGTATCTGCCTTATTTCCATTTCTTCCATCATTTTTGTGGTTTCTTCCTGCAATTTAATGACTTCTTCCTGTTGCTTTGTGCTTTCTCGCACCACCTTTTTTGCGTTCTTTATGGCTCTTGTTGTCTCGTTGTCTTCGCTGTCCGAGTCCGATGTTGTTTCCATTGTCCTCCTTGTCCTGTTTCTAGCTTGGCTGCTAGCACGGCTGTCGTTCTTCTTTTTGGGTGGCATCCTAATAGTTCCTGTCCTCCACAGGTCCTAAAACATACAAAACATCTATCAAATCCGGACTTAAGAAATAAAAATATTTTTCAAGACTTTCATAAATAGAAAATAAGTGTTAAAAAACACTATTTGCGTTTAAAACGCTGTTTTCGTCGGCTGATTAGCTTTCGCCGGTTCGGCTGATAAAAATCAGCCTCCGTCCGATCGCTTTCTCAAAATCTGCTTCGCTTGCTTCAGAGTTTCAAGACACGTCCTTCCTACTCGGCTGCTCGCTGTCTACATGTATGGAAACTTCTGAAAAAAAAGTCTAAATTTGCCTATTTAGAAAAGTATTTGGATATCACTTAAAGCCACTTGTTAATTAAACTTGCTATGAAATTGGTGAAGTTAAATAATGAAACATTGAATAACGTGAACTTAAAATCCATTTTATTCTTCCTCTCCACAAAACTATACAATTGACTAATGACTGATCGATTTCACTTTTGTTTCCCACATATAGTTGAAGTTGAAGTACGATTCAAGTGTCTAATAATTCATTACTCAAATTAAAGATATGCCAATCCAACTTAAACTTCATTACAGTCGAGTGGTCAGTAATTCACTTTGATTTGATGAAAAAATTTAATATCCCGCAAGAAATCTAATCTTCATCGAAATGAAAGTGTTAAAATTACATGTAACCGATATTTTTTTCTATTTTAACTAATAAAGTATCCATGACGATTTCTTCTATTTTCGGTCGATTAATGATTGAGAATGTAACTTCCAAATTACGTTCATCGAGTACCTACCTGATTCAAGTCAATCGTAGGTATAGGAGTGAGTACGATGAATATATTTTGAGAAAATGTTGTTAGGTGATTTTATATCAAGTTATGCTACGACATAATCTAAATAGTTTTCTCAGTAATTAATTTTTTATGACTAAATTGAAAGTATATATTTTTAACTCTCAGACATAAACGACTCTACATCCCTGTCAGTAATTTAGTTAAATGATGAGAAGTCATATTACAAGGAATTGGTGATCAAAGCAAACCATAACAAAGACAGAGACAGGCGGTTCTAGGAGTTTCTATGATCCAATTTCCTCAGCAAATATCTCTGAACGAAGTAACTTTGAGATTTCTAGTGTAAACGCGTTCACAAACAGGAAATTTCAAAGCCACCTTTGACATTTAATATGTACCTATCTTTAAACACCAAATTAACAAAAAAGTATTTTTACAGTTTATCTGTAATATTGTGTCGTATTCAATAAAACGCGTTACGAATAGAGATTGTAGAATAATAATTATTATTCCAGCGCTTTATGAGCTAATATAGGTGGAGGTGAAGATGTCGCTATTGTCACAACTTTTACACTTCCGTTACTGGAAAACGAGTATTGATTGTGATTTTGGTGTCTTCTTCAGTCCGTGATTAAGCTCTCAGAGCTCGCGTACGGAGAACATATGCCTTGTACTGATAAGGCGCGAATACGCCGAAACCGGTAGTTGCTGCTTCTTAGTTGAACGGTCACTGTATTTGGAAAATATTTTTCAAGCGTTAAAATAATTATTATTCTGCGATATCTACCAAATACACATGCATTTTGGCACTTGAAGTATTAACAATTATGATAATTTAAGTGTTAACTGATATTATACCTGCTAAATATCTTCTCTATGTTACTCTTGGTGGATTCATCATTTTTTTCGTTAATTATTTTGAAAAAATTAGACCACAATTTCTTCTTATATCAATCAATTGAAAGTTTGGATAGCTTTCCAACTACTGTTATCAAGAATAATTAAGTTTTCTTTTTAATTCTGGTCCCTATCAAATGAAAACGTTCAACAACAAAGTTTGAAACTGTTCTAGTTTACTGGGAATGGGATCCAGGGCAGCATGCTCGAGGAACGGTTTTATTAAGGGCAGCGCTTTTTTGCTTATTTCGGAAATGTTACTTTCTTTATATGATTATTTTTGTTTCAAAATATGACTTAATCAATTTGTAATTTTGATAATTCAAGTATATATTGATTAACAACATCTCCAATGATAAATCCTAGGAAAACCTGGATAAAAATGGTAGTTTGTACAACTAGTGCACAAAGCGCCACTTTTCTCACGAGCGCAGAAGTTTGTAGCAAATCTAGCGAGTGGGTAGAGTGATTCGCGTATAAGTTGTACACAATATTTTTTCTACAATCACATTTATTAATGAAAGAAATACAGTAATTTTTATAGCTATTTTATTCAAATTTTGAACAGAAAGAACTTACAATAGGAAAATTAATAGAAAAATCAACTTATAATTAAATGGAATTGGAACAATTTCGTATTAAGACCTTGGATAAGAAATTTTCGGTTGCAGTTCAAGCCTTTTCAATAATATCTGGAGGAGTATTTTCAATGTCCGAATTGGACAACTCAAAAGATAAATTATTTCGATCTTGGTTCATAATTCCTGATATGATGCCTAATAGGTTATTGTTTTCATGATTAATAAATTAAAATGAATAATAAAATAAATAGTTCACTTACTTATTGTTAAAATTTAAAATTGTACGATTCACTATGAGATTAAATTGTCAAAAGAAGTAGACAGGTCGTGGGTAGCTTTGTTTGACATTTCGGTGCGGAAAAGTGCTATAGCGTGTACTTTTCGAATGACTTTTCTAACGGTTATCAGGAGAATTAAGAAAAGGCCTTCTTTGTGCATGAAAATTTGTGTAGAAAAGCGTGTTTTGCATAGGTAGTGGTTGTGGGAGAATTATGTTACTAACCTGATAACGCAGGTAACTAATTATTGGAAATTTCTCTTCTTAACATTGTTATCTAAAGTGGACTAATTTGGGCTGAAGTACTAGCTACACATTTATACACATTTAGTTGTATTAAAGCATTTTCTTTGATAGTTCGTCTTTTATTATTGAGCTTTGCTAATATTTTTTGCGCCGAATCCCTTTGAATTTGATGCACCTTTTCCCCAAGCATGTCTGCAAATACCTTAATGACTTCCCACATCTTGATAGCAAATTAGTTTTTCGAAGCTGCTAAGTCCGAAAAATGATATGTACGTACATGCCGAAATTTTACTTTCTATTATCTCTACTTTACAGTAGTAGTATCTGTTTTGAAGATATGTGGTCTTGAAAGATAACGTAACGTAGGTAAGTTGGACTAAAAAATTTTTTTTGAATTTTGATTCCGGCTTTGACATTGAACCAAATTTGGCTAATTCAGCTCAAAATTTAACCCTCTCCAATATCGAATTGAATGTTATTTTTTGTAAAATGCACCATTTTCGGGTTAAAAGTATAGCCTGTAAAAAAGTGCAGACTTCCGTTTTCCGCGGTTCTCACCTCCTGGAATAGTGCAAACTCTGATTACTCGTTTTTATGACCAGATGGAGGTATAAGATTCGTATCCAGCTTCTTGGTAATTAATTTCTTTATAAATTCTTGATTGGATACATTTTCGAAAAAACTTTTATTGAGGCAAGTCCACAAAATTTGCAATTCTATAGTCTGTACAGAAAGTACGAGGAGTAATAAATCATTCATTTAAGTAGATTTCATAGACGTACCAAAATATATTTTAAGAGGGTATACCGTAAGGTACATTTTGTATTGAACGAATTAGTTGCAGCTATGCTAAAGAATATACGATTTAGGTCAGAGGTAACGGGATGTACTAATTTTAATAAAAAAAAGTGATAGAGGTACATAAATTTTAGTAAGTTTGATAAAGAAAGGCAACACAGTTTATTCATAATAGAAAACAAACCAATCTGTAACAATAATTATTTTATATATTTTTGTATATATGTGTGTATAAATGCTGGATAGGTATACAGTTTCCAAATCTTGGCAAGATGAAAACATTAAAAGCGGAAGGCAGGCATTCGTGGAAGGTTTGTCGTTAGGTTTGCAGCCACCATATGGAAAAGGAAAAAGACTTATCATTGTCCATGTTGGAAGTTCTGAAGGTTTTGTTGATGGTGGATTATTAACTTTTATTTCAAAACGCACGGGGGACTATCACGAAGATATGAATGGGGATGTCTTCGAGGAATGGTTTGTTCAAATGTTGGATCTGATTCCAAAAGGGGCTGTTATTGTTATGGACAACGCAAGTTACCATTCACGGTTACGAGAAGCATTGCCCACAAGTCGTTGGCGTAAAGCAGAGCTTTTGGAGTGGCTTATTTCGAAAATTATTAAGTTTCCAAAAGATCCACTAAGGAAAGAACTTTACAGAATTGCAAAAATGAACAAGAATAAATACAAAACCTACATTGTAGAAGAAATGGCTTCTTCTCGTGGTATATCAGTTCTTCGACTTCCCCCTTATCATTGTGAACTTAATCCCATAGAATTAATATGGGCTCAGGTAAAGGGGGAAGTTGGAAAAAAAATACTACTTTTAAAATAAACGATGTTGTGAAATTGTTTGAGAGTGCTGTAAGTCATGTTAGTAAGGAAAATTGGACAAACGATACAGTTTGTCCAATTTGTCCAATTTGAGCATGTTATCTAATAAGAGGCAAATATGTGGAAAATTGACAATATTTGTGATGATTTAATCGACCCTATTATTATTAATGTCAACAACGATTCTTCCTCTTCCGAGTCGGATATAGAATAAAATGTAAGTAATAAATGTATTCCAATAATTATTTCTTTTCATTTTTTATTATATTATAATTTAAAACGTATTTTTT
>CAJUYI010003251.1:10545-22440 GCA_910591695.1 Galerucella pusilla | reverse complement strand
TCTTGTTGAATTGCTCGCGCCCAACTTATCACTAATAAACGCTTCAAGATCAGCAATTTCATAACATCCTGTGGGAAAATCAAAACTTTGAAGCTTGCCCTTGGTATCGTAGTAGTAAAACTTACAATTTTCAATGTTTGGTATACTGTGATAAGAATGAAAAGATCTTAGAGCTATTTCGTATTCATTCTTCGGATCGAGCACAATAGGCGTAGGAGGTTGGAAGGTAAACACGTGATTGGTACTGTTAACTCTAAGCAACTGCGACATGATGACTAATGAAATACGAATAATGTTTGAATTTAAATATCATTTTTTATTTTTTTAATGTTTGTTTACAAAGGAAACAAGTAGCTTGCGAACTCGGAGGGCCGTCACAATGCGTCGTCCAATCAGGTCGGTTGTAATGGATGAAACAAGGCAGTCGTATTTGTAGTTCAAAATTTGCTTGATATTCATTGGGAAGTTTATGCCACATTTCCAGCAATTCCGAAGGTCTTACACACTCTATTAGATGTTCAATGGGAAAGTGCTTCAGTTCTTCGGCAGTGAAACTACTCAATGTTTTTCCATGGTAGATATGTTGTAGTAATAGTTCCGTCATTGTAGAAATTTCAAACACAAATGACCGCAATTGATTTGATCGTAGTTTTGATATTGGGTATTGTTGTAGAAAATTCGCGCGCTCTTTCCCAAATATTTAACAACTTCTTTCGGTGGCTTCAAGTTACCAAATGAATCGAAATACTCTACATTGTTGTTTATCTTTCTGTAAGCTACCCAATGACTTCCGCTATTCTTAGAGGTATCCAAATTAACCACTGCGCATTCTTGTTTTCGGGGGCCGGCTTTGGGGAGAGTGTCTCGCATGAAAACTCCTCGAAAATGCGGTATTTTAAGTAATTTTGCGTAATGTGTTATGTCAAAGTCGGATAGTGCGTGATTGGGTAGCTTTATTAGTTTTTTTTCAAATACAATCCAAAACCGCCTTTTGGGTACTTTTTCAGATACAGGCCAGATCCTACACGTTCCATAGCCTTATTATGACGTACATCTTCTTCCAATTTCTTTTGCGCATGCTTTGCGTCAATGACAGTTTTAGCAATCCCAGCAGCACCACCTGACAAAGCTCCAAGTGCCGAAAGGCCAGCAAACAAAGGGATAAGTGGTAGGAAACCTCCGGATTTCGCTACAGGTATTACTCGAGGAACCTCGACTTCTTTTTTCCCACCAAATTCTTTAATAAGTGCTTTGGCTGCTCGTAAGGCAAACGTTGCAGTGTCTCTCAAAGATGCCCCTTTTTTCATGGACTTTCCCACTTTTAGAATGACATCTCGATGCAAGGAACGACGTTTGCGACGACAACCCATTCCCAGCTTTCTTTTCACCTTCATTCCGCCTGTTACAAGTAATGCAGCAGTTTTCTCTCCCAGTGAAGCGTCTTTTGATTTAACGCGAGCCCAAGCTTTATCTTCAAGTATTTGATCGGCTTTGTGTCGTTCCTCGAGAGACTTATTCTTCCAGTAAGAAATATCGTGTTGTTTACAAGCTGCGTCCAAGGGGTTGATGCCCGGATCTCCACGATCAAGACGTTTTTCCAATTTTGTACCAGCTGAAAGAAAAAACAATCAATTTTTCTACATAAAGGGGTGGAGGGGGTAGTACTTACGTCCACAATACTGATAGCTAGGTAAGTGAAGTTCAATAGGTAGTTTATTGATGAGAGAATTTAAGAGACCTTCTCCTTCAAACACCAACATTAATACTGATACGCGTAAGTGGTGACACCTATATTTAAAGAGTAGTACTACGAAAAACGACACACACAATGAAAATAATTCAACAAGAGCAGACTATACCCATTGAAAATCTGGATTTCACCTCAACGCCATCGATCGGCAAACATGGTAAATTGTTGCCAAATTCTTTCCGTGCCATTATATGCGGTCCCAGTGGGTGTGGTAAGACGAATGCCGTGCTGGCGCTCCTGTTCAATCCAAATGGCGCGAAATTCAAAAATGTTTATGTCTATTCAAAATCGTTATTTCAACCAAAGTATCAATTGCTACAAGAAGTTATAGCGCAAGTCAAGGGCGTTGGCTATTTTCCATTTAAAGACAACGAGGAAATAATTAGTCCAGAGAAAGCTCGGCCAAATTCCATTTTTTTATTCGATGACGTAGCCTGTGACGGTCAGCAGAAAATTCGTGAATACTACTCCATGTGTAGACATAAAGATATCGATGCCGCTTATCTTTGTCAAACATACTCGAAAATACCGAAACAGCTTATTCGCGACAATTGTAATGTTATTGTGTTATTCAAGCAGGATGAGGTGAACTTGAAACATATATTTGACGAACACGTATCTCCAGACATGACGTTTGACACATTCAAAAATGTGTGTTCAAAGTGTTGGTGTGACCGCTATGGTACTTTGGTAATTATGAAGGATTTTACCCTCAATGGTGGTAGGTATCGCAAAGGATTCGATAAATATATAAAATTGTAAGCTGCGTCTTTAGTCCATACCAATATGTCTGACGATAAGGTTGCTACTGCATTGCGCAAGAAAAAAGTGTCCGAACTTGCCAGATCGATTCGCAAAAAATACTTGGCGTTGAAATTAGGTAAATCAGAGCAAGATGAGTCTATTAATAAACTATTCAAACCGATATCTAAACCACTTGAAGAAATTGTGCAATCCTCAAAGACATTAGAAAAAACGATTACAAATTTAAATCCAAAAGAGGAAATAAAGAAGGAAGAACCAGATGATGTGTTTACACCTTTTCTCGAAACGGAACCGGTGGCCGAAACCGATGAATCCGGCAATATTACACGTTCTGAATCTCCAGAAGAGATGCGCCCCGAAATTTCCCAGGAAGCTGTCGCAGACTATTTGGACCAATATCCTACCATCAGTCATCAGTTCATTGAAGATTACTTCCAAAAAGATGATAAAATCGATAAAAATTATGGTCCGATATACAACGATGAAATCGGTTGGTCATTAGGCAAACGTCGAATTGCGTTTGATGGAAAAACCGGTAATATAAACATACTACCTGAGAAAAACAAACAAGGAAGATATGTTATTGGAACACCAGGCTTGTATCAACTTCTATTTTACCGAGACCCCAGTTACAATGATCAAGATTTACAGAACTATAAAAATCTTTTGGCAACAACTGAAGTTCATTTAGACACGATAGATCGTCTTAAGGGGTCAAGTACTGAAAAATATCACTACATCATAAAACCTTTATTCAAAACAAAATCTCTAACGACGGCGAATAAATCGTCTCAGGTATTTACTCGTCTAAAATCGATTCCTTCAGCAAAAGGAAAAGGTATCGATCGTTTAAGATATAATGATAAACCTATGGAGTATATTTATTGGGACGATGTGAATGAATTGGTGGATCGTTTGAAGTTGTTGATTGCTTCAAAAGAGGCAGGTAATACGTCACACGACAACGAAATAGTAGCAATTATTAATGAACTCAAGGAGGCTGATATAATAGAATAATACAAGTTGAAACTTGTTCATTTCAATTATGCCAGTCGATAAATTCGGACATAGACATCAAACGCCCTATGCGCGTTCACCAGCGAAAATTACGTTTCCTCATACACCGGACGGTAATATTGATATTGAAAATGTGAAAATTTGTAATGTTCAGGAACCGACAACAAATAGTGATGCTGCAACAAAACAATATGTTGATGTACAGTTGAATGACCTACGTGCTATCAACTCGCCATTAATTCAAACGCATGGTGTGGTGCTGCAGCAACAGGACCGTGATATAAAGGATTTAGAAGTAGGATTGACCGAAATAAGAAATGAGTTTCATAAGACTAAAATTCCCATATTACAGGCGAATATTGATAACTTACAAAATAAAACTAACGAAATTGATGCATTCATTTCGCGAAATCCCCCTGTAGCAGGTAGGGATATGGCTACGAAGAAATATGTTGACGAATCAATTGCCACAGCAAAAGCCTTTATTCGAAAAGAATTTACTGCTTCTACGAATACAAGCATACGTGGATTGAGAAAAGAATTTACAGAAAATATCAGAACCCTCTCTGATTTGAAAAGTAACATTTCAGATATTGAGAACAATATTAAGGTTATGAATACGAATACCGTTAACCGCATTAACAGTCTGGAGCTGAAGCTAGCCGGAAATACATCATAATATGCACACCAAGGAGAAGATTCAACTCGTAAACGAACTCCACAAACCGATACGGAAAAAATTTCCTCGGAGACGCACTATCATTAAGGGCCTTGACGATCTTTGGCAATTGGATCTTGCGGAGATTTAATTATACAACGTATAGCTATGTTGGAAAATTTGAATTTTTGTCAATATTATTATAATGTTTTGGATTTCTGTAAAACTATCACCTCTGAAAGTCCTTTACAAATTTTATATGCATTTTGTTCCATAACCCCCAACGATATGTTAAACAACGCTCTCAGAGAATATGTATACTTTTATAAACTTAAAGTTATCAATGATTTAAATAAATAGTTGTATATTATTGGTGTTTTCTTTAACTGGTTGTGTGTGTGAATAAGTTTTGAGTTCAAATCAATTTTCCATTGAGATCAATATGAAGTTCCATTTGACGTGACAACGTGACATTTGACGTGACAACGCGACATTTGACGTGACAACGTGACATTTGACGTGATAACGTGACAACGTGACGTTTGACGTGACAACGTGACATTTGTCGTGACATTTGACGTGAGAATGTGACATTTGACGTGGCAAGTGTTTCGTACAGGATCAACATTTGGTCCTTTTGACAGCGTGATAATTTTGTTACACTCAGTATATAATAAAATTCTCAAAGTCTTCACATGAATGTAGGAAAAAGAAATAAAAAATGAATTTTATAATATATATATATTTATGATAAACAATAACTATAAAACTTACACATCTTAAAAGTCTAAATCACAAAATTTTATTGAACCGGCAAAAGATCAATATATTTATGATAAACAATAACTATGAAACTTACACATCTTAAAAGTCCAAATCACAAAATTTGTTTGAACTGACAAAAGATTAATATATTTATGATAAACAATAACTATAAAATTTACACATCTTAAAAGTTTAAATCACAAAATTTGATTGAACTGACAAAAGATTAAATTATAAAAATGAAAGAAAAACAAAATAATGAATTGATAATACTAGAATACAGTTTTCACTTAATGTATCCATATCTAAAACAATCAGAGTACATTTTTATATACATATACTCAACAAAAAATTAAATTACTCAGTGTTACTTAGTTTGTAATGCCCCCAGGGAAGCGTATCAAACGACTCTGGAATTAGTGACCGCTTATCATCTTCAGGTGAAAGACCCACTTTCTTTTGTTCAATGCTGAAAACGTTATGTGCATAGGACTGAATTGTGTTTTGGAAAATGTACTTCGACTCCCAGTTTTTTAAACAGTTCAAGTAATCTTCGAAAGTAATTTTATTTCTTACAACATTTTTCTTTACCCCCTTAGATTTTTTCACTATTTTCCCACCCCTAACTTTAAAAGCATACATTTTTGAACGTAGCCCTATGAAATGTGTCATAATAGAACCATTACATTCATCTTTCATCAAACCTAACACCTTTTTGTTTGCTAACGGAATGTTAAAGTAATTATCCTCTGCATAATCACTCGTATCAAACATGTGAATATCATCCTTTATCACTTCTTCGTATACGTCATTACAATGAAGTTCATACGTGAAACTATCTGTATCTGTATACATTAATTTACAATTTTTTTTTCCCAATTTAGGGATGATGTATGAATAATGGAAGTCATACATACAAGTTTTTGAAATGTCTAAAATGGCCATCCCAATGTACAGGGGCTTATTGAAAACAAGATTACTCTTTTTTAATTCTATTGCAACTAAATTTTCTTCAAAAATTGTTCTAGAATGAAACCAAGGACTAGCAATCAAGTTTTTAGCTCCATAACGTCCCAAATATGATCTTGATAATTTCACTATCCTATGATTCCGTATATTTTCCATGGTTTTACCAAACACCGCGTTATTCATCAATTTATACAAATTTTTGGCAAAAGCTGTAGTAGCTTCCGTTCTTAGTTTAGTATTTAAAGCGATGTAGGGTTTTAACCATGCAGCTTGCTTAAATTTTAAAATTCTATGTATTTTTGTTAAAATTAAACCATTTGCTAAAGCTTGTTTTAAATTTCGATAGTGTAAGATGTAATTATGTTTATTGTGTAGGGTAGCCATGAGTTTTTTTAATTTGGAATTGGGAGGCGTTTTGTGTTCAGGACAAAAAGGAAAATCTTGGTGTAGATCGTGTAGCTCCTTAGGGTACTCGAGGTCTACCTCAAGAATGTACCCCTCTGGAGAGTCGTCTGCAATTTGATTGATATCAATGTTCGAGTTATCTTCCCATTTGAAGTCTGCATAAGGGAGGAATTCTGACATTGCCCACCCATAAAGGTTGTTCACATCTAGGAACAAAAGGTACTTAGAGGGTTTTTGAGGGTCATACTCCTCCTCCATGTATTTATTGTTGGCTTCGGAATATCGATTTGAGCAAACAGATATACCTCCCCGAATACCTCTCTCAATAAACATAATCATATCAATATCTTTAAGTAATTCTAATTTTATTTGGGTATACTTTAACATTGCATCCCACGTATACCCAGGAAGAGTATAGTACCACGCAGGATCTAGCTGATACGTTTGCAAACAATTACTCCGTAACTGCTCAAAAACGTCTGCTAATAACAGTATGTCTGTTTTCATATAGAGCTGACTATACTCTCCCAGGTTAGCAGTATCAAAATACTCCCAAACATTTTTTGCATGGTTATATTGTTCCATGGAAATATTCGAATCATAAAGTTTATTGTAAAATTTTTCAATGGACGGTAATTCTACGTCGTTGAGCTTTTCTATACAATCGATGTAATCGTATGGAAAAACCCCTTTTTTCATTAAAAGTTTCAGTTTTTGGTTATTTAAATCATGAAACTCGTGTTTTAAATTTTTAAAATCATCCTCCTTCAGTGTAGATACCAGTTCGTCTAGACTTGCTCCCATAAATCTAAGGGAGTCTATGAACCTAAACTTGATGCTAGTTTCAGAGTCATGTAGGGTGAAACTTATATATTTTTCCTTATTTATTGGTAGTATGGAAACCTTACCACGTTTTGCAATTTCCTTAATAACAAAATGTAAGTCATAGCCGCTTAAGTTATGAAAAATAACTGGAACAACAAAAACTTTTTTAAAATTCAAATTGCATGCTTGATGAGCGTATCCACGAAATTTTCCAGTGAAATGATCATGATCCCTAACGACTATATCTTTATCAGTGAAGTTATGTTCACAAATGTGACAATTTAGTGCATTTGCTAAGTTGGGTGTAACACCAAGGGGTATTATATCTAAAATTTTGGACTCTACAAATTTTGCTACATCAGTTAACTGATTGGTAAACCAATCTATGCAGTCTTCACCCTGATGATATTTATAATACGAAAGCTGATCATCGTAAGCGCATTTTAAATAATATCCTGCAGAAAAAGCTACGTGTTGTTGATATTTTTTAGTTTTATCCGTTTTTTGTTGATCTGTATAAGCCTTTAGTATGGATTCTAAATCACTATAAATAACAAACGGACATTTCTGCTTATAAATAAAATTTTTAAATTCAATGTGAGTATAATTGGGAAAAGAAATTTTTGACTCATTCATATTTTTACAAACACTTTCATGCTTATCCAAAATTTGTTTACTAGGAAAATAGTTCAAACACCTATCGCAAATGAATTTTTTATGCATACGTTTATTAAGTTGAGATGAAGTTAATCTAGATAAACTTTTTATCCAACAATAGTGGTACTTAATGTTTTCATTCGTATCGTCTACAGGAGGTGCATCATAATCATTTAACTTGGGATAATACTTGGATTGGACCAGCAATAGGTTAACATGTCTTTCAAGTTTATTTTTAGTTAATCTTGTAGGAACTACTGTATAAAATGTAGATTTATTCGATTGATTTAGTTCTAAAGAGTATACGTTTACTGATATATTATTTAATTTTTCAAATTTTGTAATTTGGGACAGTGGCATTTCAATATCTAAGCCCTTTGTATTTAGAACTTCAGAGTAATGTGGATACGATGAAGTACGATTACTACTTTTAGTAGCAGGATTTAAAAAACTGTTTACTGCCCAGTAAAAACAAGCTCGGTCCATATTACAAACGTTTACAATTGCCTTCTTTCGAGAAATTGGTTCTGGTAGTGGAATGAAGGACGAGCCAACCCCCATTTCATATTTGTTTATTGCAATTTCCAAAAAAATTATTCGAGATAATGCCCACCCGCTTTCTTTTTCAGCAAATTCTGATAAACTGTTCAAAATAGGATCAATAATATTTATTCTAAACCAATCATGTAAATCATCTCCAATGTCTAATACAGCATTGGGAGTACTGAAATATTTGCGGTCCACTAACTCCACGTCTTTTGATTGTTTAATAAAATCCCCACAAAAGGTGGTGTTCACTTTTGAAATTTGTGTTTTCTTGAGAACTAATAAAATCTTGTTTTTAAAAATTTTGAAAGCATCTGTAAAGAATGCATTCATATCTTTATGTGACAAGTTTATAATAACACCTGTTTTTAATCGGCTTTCAAATGCAGCATTAATGTTTTCCCACTTGACCCTTTTACTAGATTTCTTAAGTCCTCCACCCACATGAGTCCCTTTTATTAAACATCGCATGCGCTTCAAATGTGCTATTTTTGTATGAATTTTATGTTTTACTCCAATCGAAAACTTGAAAGATTTTAAAGCAAGATTACATTTTCTGAGGTGTTTATTAATCAGTAAAATCCATTTGTTTCTATTTGAAAAGGTTTGAATTTTGTTTAGAGAATTTAAAATTTCATCAATTTGCTGTAGAGTAACACTGAAGTTCGACATTCTTGAGTATATGAATAAAAATGTACTCACCAGCTTTCTAAAGTTGTCTTCGACTGTGGATGCGAATTTCCTTAATTTTTAAGTTGAGGTTGCTTTCAAATTTTGTTAATGGGCTATATCGTGACTGCGGATGTGTACTTTTAAATTTCCTTTAAAGTTGTCTTCAGTAGGTTGTTTTAAAATTTTGTGATGTGTTTCTGAAACAAAAATTTTTTTTAAATGTTTTTAAAACAGAATCACACATGCTAGGTTAGGTTAATGTGAGTGTACCTCATACCCTCGCTAAATAATAAGCAAAATTTTAAAAATAAAAATTGGGGTCCATGATGGATGTTAGTTCATCCAAGGAAGCCCCCCAAAAATCTCGATGAATCAATAAATCTAAATTTTAAATTAGTTTTTGAGTCGAATAAAGTTTTCTATTGTTGAGCCCTAAACCAATGTGTCTTTTTTCAATTAAATTTTTAAAATGTTTAAAATGACCAATGTTTGTTTGAAGTTTCCTCAAAGTACCTATAGTTGTATCTTTAGTCTTCGAACGAATAGCTTTATTGCAAATTCGAATATGTTTTTTAAGCCGTTTTAGCCAGATTTCTTTATCTTTTTCAGTAAATTTATCGAATATAATTTTTTTCAATTTTCTTATAACCAACAAAAAAATCGTCTGACTTTTTAGCAATTTCTTCAACACTTTCAGAATGCATGGCCATAAAAAATAAGAATCACTTACCCGTATTCTAAGCCTTATTCTCAACAATTGCGAAAGAATTAGCAGGCGATGGTTTTCCTACGTCGACCGTTCCTTTAAATATTATTGAGTACTTTCCGGAAGAAAAATATTTAATGCTCTCCCTGTATTGGTCTGTGACACGGGCTGGAAGGAATGTAACAGCTTCTTCTAAATCTAGTAGGACGCAGTCTCCAAATCTGCTTTTAACTATTTTAGCGGCATATATTTTCTGCGGCTCATCAAGTGGCAAAGCGCTCAATTTTATTTATGGTTTTCGCTCTGCAATATTACAATTTTCGTTTATTTTTTTTTAGATCCATCTACAAAAGTAAAAGAAAAACATGTTACCATTTTAAAATTATTCAAATTAAATAATGATAACAAAAAAATTACTCAACTAGCGCAAAAATGTTTTATAAAAAAAATTTCTATTGATAAATAAAAATTGAGATATTTTTCAGATACAAAAAAATTATTAATGCATCAATGTGAAAAAAAAAAATAAAAAAAGATGAAATTCAAAAATATTCAAAAATAAACTTACTTTTTAATATTTTAAGGTACCACACTCACACAAACTATTAATAATTGACGTCTATTAACTGCGACTGGCTTTTGAAAAGTGAGCTCTCTGGACTTCGCTAATTAATAAATAACGCGCCTAAATGAACAAACAAAAAAATATGATTGGTTCCCCTCCGACAGATTCTTAGAGTGATAATGCAAGAAAATATGCTTTTCCAAACTAACCGCACGGTAAGAGATTTCCTGCATTTACAGGTTTTGTGTTTTGAATATCGAGAATTAGCAAAAACGTATTTCCTGTTTGCTAATCGGCACATGCTGCTACACAGTATTATCCATTTTTCGATATTCAGCATAGACGTGCTGACACATACATATTACAAAATAATATTTAATTGCAATCAATTTCCTGATATGAACCTGAACCACATGACCTGGTACTTAGGTCGATCAACTTATAAATTAATTTATGCCATTTTAAGTTTTTAATTTCTTAAAACAATATGATATAAAATTGTTATAAGTATTATTAGAAAAACATCCTGTATATTCATCAACTTTTATATTACATGAAGATTGGAATTTTCGTTTTACAATTTTTAAAATAATTTTTAAAATTAAAACAAATACAGCCACTAATATTACACATGACATTGCGAAAACATTATTATTTTCATTTTTTATTTCCTTTTCTGTTCTGTTGAACATGGTGTAGGTTGAATACGTCTTAACGGATAAGTAGTTTGCGGCAGTCTACGGGCTTGGACCTCTTCAGACAACCAGTGAAGACTGCTCCACGTCACTTTCTTATCAGATAAACTAAGATTCTCCATTTGTTTCATAACCCTACTTTTATCTTTATGGAAAGCAATATCTTTCTTTAATTCACCAATGCCATTAATAAACTCTTCAATTCGACGTCTGTACTCTTCTGAAGACATATTACGAAAGAGAACATACGTAGAACCGTTTGATGATCGTTTAACGACGTGTCGTTTGACATAACGATGTGACGTTTGACGTGACGTTTGACATAACGTTGTGACGTTTGACGTGATGTTTGATGTAACAACATGACGTTTGACGTAACAACCTAACCCAAAGAGTTACTTTTAAGTCCCCCGGTAGAAACCAAATGCGCGCCGCCTTATCATTCAAACGGATCTTTCTCGACTACGTCACATTTTACAGTAAGAAGCGTACGGTGCGCTCGCTGTTATAAAATCGACCGTGGCGCGCCGCCTTATCATCCAAACGGATCTTTCTCGACTACGTCACATTTTACAGTAAGAGGCGTACGGTGCGCGCGCTATTCACATTGCAGCACCAATACCTTTCTTCGCTAATAATATGCATGAGAGCTTATGGCAGCATGTGTTGAATGCCTTGCTATAGACGCGAAGGTTGTGGGATCGAATCTCACTGAAGTTTTTTTCAGATTTTTAAATATACAACAGGACTAAAAATGGCGGCCTAAAATTACAACGCGCGCGCCGCCACTCTCAGCGCCACCAAGCGGAGATTTTTGAAGTAGTGCGCTAGAAACGGCTTAGCTCTATCTACTTATCAGAAAGGTACCACGGAACTGGAAAACAACGATTTAAATCTGCC
>CAJUYI010003251.1:0-10535 GCA_910591695.1 Galerucella pusilla | reverse complement strand
AATTATGGCCAGGCCACTTCCAAATCTGATTATCCCTTGAATCTAAAATAAAACCGGCAATCTCAAAAAAAACTATAAAAGGTACCACTAATTTTGACACACAGTGTAGAAACAAAAGATCCTGAATATAATTAAGATGCACCAATTCATATAAATCTTAATTGTATATTAATGACTTGTGAAAAAAAATAGAATGTGAACTTAATATAAACCCGGCGAATAATTAAAACCAATTAACTTCGCAATTGAAATCAAAAACACATTTTCTAAAACAACGTTACATTTATTTATCCTAATCTCAAACAAAACAACTTTTCTAACAACAAAAAAAAAAATAACCGGTACGGAAATTTCCATGAAAATATCAAACTTTTCTATTTTACGGAGGTACGAAAATTTTCAAATAAACGGTGATAAAAATATGTTTACCTTCTTGAATTGGCTTCGGTATCGAAGTTCACTTTTGTCACAACTTTAAAAAGAATTACTGTCTTTAATTGAAAATATATGCCGGTAACCGGATCGGAATAACACAAACTTGGGACACACACTTTACGTACAAAAATTAGCAACGGTCAACGGTAAAGGTAAAGGTAAAAGGTAAAAGGTGAATCAGCGGTCGGTCTCTGTCTGTCCAAATCAATTCTCCTGCTATTTATATCCTCATTGTCGCTAGTAAAATTTAGATACCACAAAAAATTTGTCATATACCAGACGTATTTTGAAATTAAATAAATGGTATATATACCAAATGTCCTTATCGATTGAAAAAAATTTTAACTTTAGAAACTACTAAATTTCATGATAGAATTCATTTACGTACCTCCGGTCTTATACTAAAAAAAAAATATACAAAACAACAGTATACCTAACAATAAATAAAAATCAATAAAAGAAAAGAGAGTTTGAATTTAAGTAACGAGTTATAATATATTTAAAGTGTTGAAAATTAACCCTGTATCTATAACAACAAAAATAACTCGTTACAACAGCTCTGGTCCGATGAGGTCGGGCGTTATCGTCCATAAAAACGAAGGAATTGCCAACAGCTGCGCGCCATAGTCTCACGTGAGGATGTAGAATCTCTCTGATATACCTATCACCAGTCATCGTTCCCTCCACATGAATTAATTCTGTGCGATCATTTAATATGATACCAGCCTAAAACATAGCTCTTCCTCCTCTGAAGGGCGGCACGGGGCGAGTATGGGCAAGCTGAGCAACTTTCGTTGGATCCCGCCACACACGTATTCGATGGCTATCTTGTACCAAACAAATCCTTGTCTCGTCGGAAAAAAACACCGAATTCCAAAATTCTTCAGGCAAGGCCGCGTGTTCTTCAGCCCACTGTAGTCGGCGAACTCTGTGCTCAGGTTGTAGTCTGGGCACTCTTATTGGTCGGCGACACCTCAAACCTGTTGCAAGTATTCGTCTTCGTAATGTCGAGATCGATACTTGAACTCCCAACGCATGTCTCATATCTCTTTGGGTGCTGGTATTGCCATGGTCGGGTTTCTTCGGAAAGTTAAGTGGATATAGCGGTTCTGCCGCTGATTAGTAACACGCCTTCTACCGCTTCTATCACGAAGAGAATTGGTCTGGAGATACCGGTTCCATACACGAGACACATCACTTTGCCAAACGCCAACTCTGTTTGCAATGAACCTTTGAGAATGACCTACTTCAACTAAAGCCACTATTCTTGCACGGTCAATCTCACTTATGACTTGACGATTCATGTTTGCACTTAAAATCGTAAAAATCAAATGCCTTGAATGTTAAAATGATCACACTAAAAATGTTATCTTACAAAAAAAACTGTAAACATCTGTATATTGCAAAAAATATGGAACATTGATAAACAAGCCAACAAAAAATTGTTAGCGCAAAAAAATTCTTCGCATCCGAAGTAGGTGATGCAAAACTTTTGAATATATGTGTAAATATTAGTTATTGGTTTAACTAGGCAGGGAAGAAACAGATCTATTGCCGCTTCTAGCATTTCGTTGCTTCAACTTGGCAATGAAACTAGCCAAGTCAGTAAATCTGATTCTCTACTGTGTGAAACGTATAATTTTTTTCTCCGATTGTTTGTACAGTAGGTTTAGAAAAATCAAATTGAAATGAAAGTTTTTTGATAACTGATATAACTCACAATTTTTAATATTTTTCAGAATCGTATGTTTAATTAAATCGTATTTATACTCAATTATAGTTTCCTGTAAATAATTGTCAATTTTTGTATAGCATGTTATCAATAGATGTCAAACATAATAGTTTAATACTATTATAACGCCTTACAAATTTGAAAAATAATTATCAAAGAACAGACTGTTCACTAATAAGTAACAACAACTTCCCTTGCCATATGCCACGAAGGATATTGAATTATACTTCGGGGTTGGTATATCTGCAAAGTATAACCAACCATTCTGGTTCGTAATTAGAAGGTATATTGTGTCTGCACTGTGATGTTAGCCTATACAGGGTAGTCCGTAATTAATTATACATAGAAGTACAGCACAATCTTCACTTCAAAATATTGCGATTTAAATCAACTAGCCTTAATAAAATGTTGATATTAAGAGAGATACAGAGTGTTAAACATGAAATTTCAATTTTCGTTTTTTACAATAACTTTAACGCTTTTTGACGTATATGCACAACAATCAACATTTTATTGAAGCTATTTGTAATATTTTAAAGTGAAGATTGTACTGTACTATGTACAGTGTTTACGATGTGTACTATGAACAATAATTTAAAGACCTTCTTGTATAGGTAGCTAATAATTAATAATATTCTCAATATCAGAATAAGAGTAATCACTAATTTAATGCACTTTTTTTTACAGGAAGAATTAGTTAATCTAAAGAACATACCAAATTCTCTTGCTGTATTTTGTTTGGCGACATACGGTGAAGGAGATCCCACTGATAACGCCATGGAATTCTATGAATGGCTTCAAAATGGTGACGCTGATCTAACTGGATTGAACTATGCAGTGAGTTAAATTTTTGTTATTTTCACATTTTGATCATTTTCAAAGCGTAACACGGATAGAGTAACAAAAAGGGGAAATCTTTTTTTTTCTAGTTTTAGCGAAAACTGACATTCTAAATAAAAAATGTAGAACGTGTCGCGGGACACACGGTAGGAACTTTAGTTCCTTTTAAGCAAAAATGATGTAATACATTTGACGTTATAGATTAACAAGTTGCAAAGCCTCGGTGGCCGAGTAGTAAGCAAACCAGACTCTCGCGCGGTAGACCCGGGTTCGTTTCCCCGCGAAGATGTTTTTTTTTATTGTTAATTTTATTTTTAAATAATTATTCTGCTTGATATTAATAACGACAACAGGTAGACGTTTGAAATATTTAGCAGAATAATCATTATTATATATAATGGTACGGTACCCTTCATGAGGGAGTCCGACTAGCAACATCTATTTATAACAGCATCGTATATTTAAAAAGGGAAACCGTAGCATTATTCAAATTGGACATTCAAGAACTCTACGTTTACCACAAAAAAATTAGTGGAAACATAAAATTGAATTGTTAAAATTTCAATTTGAAGTTATATTACAGTTTATAGAAATTTTTATTTTCTAGATTTTTCCTTAAGTGGGTCGTAGAAAAAATATGATATTCGACTCGTGTGGATTGTCCATATCGCACTTAAACGATTGAACACTCCACCTACGGCGTCGTGCTCAAACTTCGTCCTCGTGCGATATGGCCATCATATCCACACTAGTTGCACAAACTACTATTTCTATCAAAATATGCCCTTTTACATTTAAAAACAACCTGCCAAATGTCAAATCAATTTATCCATCCATTTTAAAGTTATCGAATTGAAACATTCAAGTTTTCAAAATTTCAACACCCTGTATTTCGAAAAGTAAATGTGCTAGACCCCTTAATCGCGCAAAAAAAATTATGGAAATAATAGTAAAAATTTATCCGAACAAATTCAAGTAGATCACCAGCACTGCGAATACCAGCTTTGCAGAGAATTTTAACATCGGTGGTTCAGTGGTAGAATGCTCGCCTTCAACGCGGGCGGCCCGGGTTGGAATCCCGGCCGAAGCATATGAATCGCTGCTTCGTAAACGAGAGAGAGACTAAGGAGAGAGCACAAGAACGCAAACAAGGCATATAACGAAGCAACGTAACATAACGTAGCGTAACTTAACGCGTAACGGTCAGATCTTTTGCGTCGCGACCCCTGGTCGCTCAAACATAAACTGACGTAAAGAACTAAAGTTTCAAAATTCTGCATTTTCTAAAGCCACATTTTTTGGCACGATTTGGACATGCTTGCTACTCGAGTCATTTATTTAGACTTAATATAAGCGAAAATGATAACTGCCAACATTGTGGCAAAATAGGTGACCTCGACCATGTATAAATTTTTACAAGAATCCAATTCCCTACAGTTTTTGTCAAATACTTTCGTAGAACTAAAAAAATTGCATGCTAGTATGGGTGCAAACAAATGTTACCCATACGCGTAACCAATAATATGTCAGAATAGTTATGTTTGTCTGAGAAAAATGTCTAGATGGGACCCTAGACAAGAAGCGAGTCACCCTGTATACTATAAAAAAGTGGCCTCATGTAAACATAACACTTTAAATATTTAGATCGTTTTTATTGTAACATTTTTCCATAATTTTGTCTGCAACTCTTCACGTACCTATATCGAAATCTTCATCTCACAACTCTTGAATGTTCCATACTTAAAATTCACTCTGTATGCTATGGTTATTTCTTATATTTTAATTGATATTTATTTCTGGAATCGAGTTGAAACGTGAGTTTTTTAACTTAACTCAATAATTTTATTCTTATCTGAGTTCATTCAGGTAAAATCTCTCACATAAAAATAATGATTATAACTTGTGGCGGTAGTAAAATCCCTAAGGATTAATACTCTTAACACGTTTGAAACAGGATGTTATAGGTTGGTGGTAGACGATCAACGTGTGTACCCTCTCGCGTAATAGCCTACCTTTCGCTGTCGAGGCTGACATAACATTTTTAAAATCCTTACGAGTTACTGAATTTGAATTTTGAAGCGATTAAATAATGAAATAATACATTTTTTCTGTGACGGGAAAAAAATTTGACATTTTATCTCTGTTGACAGGTAACAAAATATAACTTTTCACGAAATTACTTTTTTCCCGGATATATATACATATATCTATAGTTTGGCAAGTTTATCTGTAGCTACGGGGCGTCGGTAAGAGGCGAGGAAAAACATGGCGTATATCTGTCAAACGTGCAAATGGCGTACGGTACCTATTTTACCAAGTAAAACTGAAATTACAAAGGTAACTGACAATAGAAACGCCACTGGATAAATCAATATCACTCAATTGACGAAGTGAGAGGGAAGATCTCACGCACGCGCTTGCCAATAAGAAGTAACCTGGTCGATAAAAATCACCAATTATGTAATCGGAGGGTGTGGTCATTATGGTTTTCGTACAACGTTGCCAGAGCTTTAAGAATCCCATAACAAATTTGGAAAAGTGTTCTCTTTTAATATTCATAAATTGGAAAATAATGTTAATAGAATAAATCCAAGGAAACAAGCACATTATGAAATTAACGTTCAATCATATTTTTAATATTGTTAATAATAAAAAGACCCATTTATAATTATTATCACTACATAATCAGTTCTTCTATTTTTTTATAGTTAAACGTGGCAATGTCGAACGTTTTCGACTGCATTCCTTTCACGGTTTCAGATAAACTTGCCAAAGTATAGCTAAAGGAAGATATTTGATTTTAGAATATTCTATTGAACATAAGTTACATTTCCTTAATATCAAAAGTACAATTATTAAATGTGCATTGCATTAATGACATTATGTTCCTTGAACTATTCGGTACAACAGACGAATTTTCTTGTGTTGAAATAATATTTTTATCAGACATGGACACATCTGCTGTTGATGTACCTGGTCGCAAATCGGGTGTTATTTCAGAACTGCCACACGTTCTGAACACTTTATTAGCAATTGTGTGCCACCGATTCATCTACATTACCCTTCAGCGACCGTTGATTACTTCCAACCGCCATGTTCCTTTAGTGTCATCAAGTCTCCCCCAGATTCAACTAAAAGAGTAGCAGACGTACGATCTTCGAAATGAATGACCTGTATACACAGACATATAAAATACAATAGACAGAGCTATTCATTCATAAAATACGATATGTTTATACTCCAACATTGTTATGATCAGGGGCGGTGAGGAGGCAAAGCATATGACCATTGTTGGAATATGGCGGCCGACCGATAAACACCATAGACGGAGAAATAACGGGGGCGAATGATTGAACAGACTCAATTCGGGAATTTTTTCACAATATTTTCGATTTTTTAAATTAAAATTTAATAAACAACTGTGCAACAAAAATTAGTATAAATATTAAAATTTGTTACTACTGATAAAAAAATTCAATTTATCTAACTATCACATTGAAATATTTACTGCTCAAAGGAGAATATTACACATTTTCATTTTTTAAAACAACTTCAAAATTGTCAGTAAAAGTAATGTATATTGTAGTTTATATTAATTTTGCTCTTCTAGGTAATACAAATTCTTGTGAGGTTTATGAAATAAAAATAATTACAAAATAATACATATTTATTTTACAAGTAGTTACATCGTCAAAGTTAAGTCATTGATTGCGAAATAAGGAACTGCATCTCTCCTTAACATTTTTGTTCCATTGGTCCTTTGTGTAAAATCATTTCCTTCAAAATGATCAGAACATACTTCTGGCCTCTTTGGTAATTTTTTATCTGGCTGGAATCCAAGTATTTCCATCCAGGTATTTCTTCGAGCTTTGCTTACCGGAAAACTAGAAGAAATCATTGGAAAATTATAGGTACACAACAGTGGCTAGCTGTTTACCCATTTTTTACTACTAACTAGGATTTCTGAAGATAATAGTGTTGTAGTAGAGGTATTGTGATATGAGGTAAAACCACCAGTAAATTGTAAATTATAGCTAGGAATAAAATTACATAATTCCTAGCACCTATACAAAATGCAACAGGTACAGTAAGTAGTTGCCTATCAAAGCAAGCCTTACATGAAGTTTTTAATACCTCAAAACTCTCAGTCTATCCAAATTCCTGAACTACAATACTTGTCTAATGTTTCCTATAGGTAAGCATCATAGACATTTTTTTATATATAGGTATGTGCAGCATTTTATGTTTATTTTCTACAATCTGCTTAAATATGTGTAAGTATGTGAGTGGTAATTTCACCCAATTCTCTCCTTATCATGCCAATTCAGATTGTGTGAAAAAAGGATTCACATACCCGCCTATGACTAACTTATTTACTACAACTTACCAGTGAAAATATAGGTTAGGGTTCAAATAGTCGATTTTCCGGCACACCACACACTGTCTCACCATAGTTTTAATTTTTTAACACCTCTGCTTCACTAGTAAATACTAAATTAGGTGAAATACACGCAAATAAATCAAAAACACAGTACTCGCCACTTTAAATATCAATGAAATGATATTGGAATATGACGGCTGCTTGTTGGGGTATTTTGCTAGCGGCGTTGCCGGACTTGGCAAAATTTTAAAAGATGAGCGGAAAATTATACTATACTATGTATGTAATATAAAATTTAAGAGATTCAAACTCAACAAATAACAAATTTCCACACATATTTCCATGCAAAAATATATGTATGCAAAAATATATTCTGTTTGTAGAGAAATATTAAATAATAGTATCACACATGAAGTATTAAAAGTAATTTTATATTATTCATCTGGCAACGCTGCGTTACTACAAAATAATTTGTAGTAAAGTAAGAATTAATGTTGGCACATACACATTTTGTAAACAACTCTGTCTATTGTTTTTTATATGTCTGTGCCTGTATATGAGTTAGCATTTTCAAGTTGAAGAAAATTAGCTACTGTTTCAGGTACCTTATGAAACTGATTTTTACCCACAACCTGATTGATACATTTTCTATTGCGATATGCATAAAACAGGCGGCGATCCTTTGCTGCTGCTGGACGAAGGGCTATGTACATTCGGTAATATTAAATATATTCTTATATATCTCCTGATTACATCATTCTTTGATTGCTTTAGTTTCACAATGAATAACTTTCCCGAATCTTCAATATCATCTAATGTTACCTGGCTGATTTTACAAATTCGACAAGCTCCTGCAATCCCAAATACAACAACAACCTTGGCCATTAAATAAACTTCATCGGGTGCATTATTTAAAAAATCACTAATTTGTGTACTCGTAAAAATCGCAGCTTTCTTGGGCGTGTAACCTTTCCCATTTTGTTTCAGAAATGTAATTAGTTTGAAATATTTTGAATTGAATTTAATTTGAATTAATATTGGATCGTAACATACTTTTAATCATTGAATGATTCGACCACACTGTTGATGGCTTTTGTTGTTGTGCCAGTTCCGAAAAATAAGCCAATAACACTGTCTCCTAGAAAGAACTGCATGTCATTTTCATTTTCCATTCCTTAAATCTTGAATACGCGGTTTCGTGAATTTTCCGCGATTTAGCTGGCAATAATTTTCGTGAGGCTACTTGAGCTGCTTCTATCAACTCCGGTGGAGTCAGGGAAAACTCGGAATCAGACATTTTTTAACTTTATTTTATCCAAAAAAACCTACTAAACAATCACTGAGTTCGCAATTTTTGAATCAAATCACAGAATTGAATTAACATTAACTTTGAAGTTTTCCTTAGCAACGCAGGTCTAATTATTGTCGCTATAACTATAACAGCTTACTAGTTTAAAAATTCAATCAATAATTTCATATCGATAACATTTTGACTTTAATATATTGTAATAATATGTTCTTTCACTATTATATCGTCGTTTTTCCTGTCACAGAAAAAAATAGTGTATTATACACGGGAAACATATTAGATTTTCTTTTATAGCTCTCGGTTTATTGTCTCAACATAACCTCGAGCTAAAATATAATACTTTTTTCCTTGTATAATAAATAACTATTTTTCGTCGACTTTTATAAAAAATTACTCATTTCCGAATGAAAAATCAACTATTTGTGAAGGCAAATATTTTTCGTCCGCTGATCTAAAGATAAGTTTAATCTGGGACACAACGAAGAAACCTGTTTATTTTGTCTTGACCAAATACTCTAGATATTTTCCCATTGTATTCAATGTCTTGTTTTTAATATGCAGTAAGTTTCGGAAATTTGGATATGTTAACGTTTTAGGGGACGAAAAACGATTTTGTAGAGTCTTTCAAGAACTAGGTGTAAGACTATGTGAATTAAATATTTGAATATTTCTTATTTTTTCAATGGATTGAGTTGAAAGGGCTCGAATAAGGTGGTTTTGCTCGTAGAGGTTTTAAACGGTGATGTCTCGCCAAATCTTTACTGTCCAGAAAATCTACACACAGGGAAATTTTGGTCATTAGGAGATATTTTGAGGAAAAGTGAAAAATATGAAATTACAAAAAATCGTTTTCTAAGAATTTGAGCATTTCAAATTGGTCTAACTTCTTGGATGTATTGATAATACTTATACACTTTGTTATTTATAAGATGCGACATAGGGATTCCTGTACAAATCTGTCAAACGGGAGCTAACTTTTTTACCAAATAGCTATCATAAAAAATAATAACAGATTTGGAAAGGTCGTTAAAAAATAAGTTCAAATGCACTTTTAAATTTCTTAAATTCTCTTGGTTCAATCGAAAAATGGATAGTTATGTTTAAAAAAATCGAACTCCATTTTCAGACCACCTTAAACCGTAGCTACACGGGTTGTTACAGGAAATCTAAAAGTTAAACCTGGAGTATGGTGGTTCAATTCGCTCTTTGCTTTCAGTTCTTTTTCACAATTGGAGCATTTAATTGAATAAACGAATTTTTGAAACAAATAACTTTGCTTTATTTCAAAAATTAAGAAAAAAGAACTAAACACAAAAAGAAAAAAATTTCACCACAGTGGCGAATCGAACCGCCATACTTTAGGTTTAACTTTTAAATTTCCTGTGCTTCTAACCTAGCTATCTTCTACATGGTTGAATGTATTCGAAAGTGGTATGAAAATGGAGCTCCACTTTTTTAAACATATCTATCCATTTTTTTATCAAACCAGAGCGAATTTAAGAAAAGTGCATTTGAGCTTTGAACAGGAATCCCTATGTCGCATCTTATATACACAGTGTATAAAGAGAATCACAGAAGGGTGAAGATCAATTTTAATTTGGGGGGTAGTTAGGGGGTGGTTTTCACTGATTTTGTCGTAGAAAAAGTAGGTACCGACCTTATTTTGATCATAGTTCGCTCAATTCCTATGCTAGATATGGGTTTTTCAAAGGTTATATAGGTACTTTGAAAAATATTCTATAATTTATGATTTTTGCATATGACAAAAAAACTATCCATTAACATGCCGTATCTCTGTTAGTATTGATCGTAGAAAAATTATAAAAATAATTTTGATT
>CAJUYI010003250.1:0-24572 GCA_910591695.1 Galerucella pusilla | reverse complement strand
TTGATAAACTAGTGAAGCTAGTGAAAACCCCATCTCTTTGGAGTAATCAATAAGCTGGGCATTTATGTTTAAAATCAGTCACTCTTATTTGGGTCACCCTGTATAGTGACTATGTACCCCAAGAGGGGTTTAGTCGCCGGAGCGGCTTTTTAGATCCAGATTTTTTGGAGGGGATCGGGCCCCATTTCCAAGTTTTCAAATCCGTTTAATTATGTTCCTCCACTGTTTCCTGTCGGTTGTTTTCACTTTCCAGTTTCGGATACCTATACAGTTTATGTCATCTTCAACCTTCTGTAGCCACGTTGATTTTGGCCTCCCTCTTTTTCTTTTGCCACTTGGCTTCCTCTCAGTCATCGCATAAATTGTACTGTTTGGGCCTGCTCGCCACACATGTCCCAACCATCTTAACCTTTGCTCTTTTATTACACTTATAATGTCCATCTGGATGTCTTTTTTCAGTTCTTCATTTGTTCTTTTCCTATATTCATTTTGAGTTATTTTCTTGGGTCCCAATATGAAAAAAAATTTCAGGTCTTCTTCTTGTTTCTTTTTTATTATCACAACTTCAGCTCCATACGTTATTGTTGGTCTAATTATTGTTTTATAAATTTTCATTTATCAACCCAAAAAAAATTAAAGTAAAATTGGTGCTACAACATTATTATAATTCTATAACATCATAAACTTCCTCTACACGGTCAAGAGTCTCACTGTGCCTAGGCAAACATGTGACGATATTTAATGCAGAAGCTGCAGTAATACGGCACTGTGCAGGTGAGCCATTGAGGCAAGAGTTTGAAGAGAATACCATTGCCATTATACTCCGACAACAAAACTGCTTGGAGACCCACTAGTACGAGAAGATCCACGATGTGTTTCATTGGCCAAGAACCTTTCCGTGGTATAGCGAAAGTACTGCACAAACCAAATATCAGTACTTGGATGAAAAAGCAGTTTCGAAAAGGGTGGAACAAATCACCTAGAATGATGCGGTACCTACTTAGCCAAAATAGAAAAACGATCAGGATCCTGGTTGAGCTCCTGACGGGGCTTTGTAGACTTGACAAAAACATTAATAACATCAGATTTGCAGAGACAACCATATGCAGTTTTTGACAAGAAGATGAGGAAACCTCAGCACACATAGTTTGCTACTGTGAATTCCTGTCTAGGCTAAGGATGTCGATTATAGGGAAGGAAAAACTATAACCGTCCCAATATAGGAAGTACTTGTGGTTTCGCATTCAAAGTCTAGTAATGGGGACGGGTTTTTACAAGGATTTCTAGCATGATGGGAGTACACACGCAGTAAATCCACTAAGGTCGTAGTGGAGATGCTCTTAGTAGCGCATAAGCTCCATAATTATCTTCTTCACATGGGAAATAGGGTGAAAAAACAAGAAACAAGAGTTTAAACTGAAGTATGGCGGTTCGATTCGCCGCGGTGGAGAAGTTTTTTTCTTTCCGTTTTTAGTTCTTTTTCAAAATTTATGGAACAAATAAATCTGCTGTATTGTAAACTTGACGTTCTTTAGACAGAAATTGTGAAAGAGAACAAACTAAAAACAAAAAAGAAAAATTCCACCACCGCGGCGAATCAAACCGCCATACTTCAGTTTGAACTTTTAAGTTTTCCGTGCTTCTACGATATTGCTATCCGGTACTCGGTTTAAAGTATTCGAAAGTGGTATGAAAATAGAGTTTGACTTTTTTAAACATATCTATCCATTTTTTTTATTAAACCAGAGCGAATTCAAGAAAATTGAAAGTGCAAATGAACTTATTTTTCTACGATCTTTGAAAAAAAGTTGTTATTATTTTTTATGAACGCTATTTGGTAACAAAGTTAGCTCGCGTTTGACAGTTTTGTACAGGAATTCCTATGTCAAATCTTATAAATAGCACAGTGTATTCCATGTAAAATTTTATCCTGAATAGATTGTCACTCTTCAATTTCTTGAGTTATGGATACTTTTTGTTTTAGAGTAAGCGTTTTTCACTATCTTCACTTTGACTATTTGTGGAACAATAACCTCTTCACACTTCTCTGTTAAATTTCAAGCTCTATATCTACAGGTTTTTCTATTCGTACGATGTTCCTCAAGTTGTAAGTGTATTCCTTGCAAATTATCCACCAAATGGGGGCATATTTCCTTTTAAATTTGCTTTTCACAACCCACAAAAACATTTCACTTCCAACAAAATCAGTTTGACGATGTATCATCTTGATTGTCCAATTACGACGAAAAACAGCCGCATTTCATTATAAATCCACCGAATAATTACATATCCCGAGAAACAGCGACAAATATGCCATTCGATGTCCAAACAAGTGACTCATAATTTTCATTTGCATAGAATCGAGTTGATATTATCTTCCGAAGACAAGGGCGTGCCCCAAACAGCTTCACTTTATTCATTTCTCCAAACCACAAGATACTAATATTAATGATAGCTCAGAACTTTGTACACAACAAAAAAATGTTTTTTCAACGTAAACATACGACTCAGAAATATGGACACTAAACCAAAAAGAAAAAGAAATGCTACAAATATGGGAAAGGATAGTACTGGGGGAAATATTTGGAGGAAGCTCACAAAATCAAATTTGAATGAGGAAGACAAACAAAGATCTCGAAGAACTATATAAAGATCCGAGTATGATTAGAATGATAAAATCTCGGACACTAAGATGGTCAGGACATATAGAAAGAATGGGAACAGGAAGGCTATCGGAAGTATTGATGTACAGCTCAACAGAAGGAAGGCGCAGAAAAGGTAGATCCAGAGCAAGATAAAAAACGGAGGTTGAAGAGGATTTACAAAAACTTAATATCAGAAATTGGAGAGGTGAGACAAAGGACAAGGTGAGATTGAGACAAGTCGTGTTTTTTTGGAACTTTGGTTTTTTACGTCAGGTTAAGATCTGATCGTTACGCGTTACGTTACTCTACGTTATGTTACGTTGCTTCGTTATGTGCCTTGCTTGCGTGCGTGCTTGTGCTCTCTCTTTAGTCTCCCTCTCGTTTATGAACCAGCGGTTCATATGCTCCGGCCGGGATTCGAACCCGGGCCGCCCGCGTGGAATGCGAGCATTCTACCACTGAACCACCGATGCTATATTGAAATTCTATGCAAAGATGGTATTCACAGTGCTGGTGATCTACTTGAATTTGTTCGGATAAATCTTTACCATTATTTCCATAATTTTTTTTGCGCAATTAAGGGGCTTAGCACATTTACCTTTCTAAATACAGGGTGTTGAAATTTTGAAAATTTGAATGTTTTAATTCGATAACTTCAAAATGGATGGATAAATTGATTTGACATTTGGCAGGTTGTTTTTAAATGTAAAAGGGCATATTTTGATAGAAATAAGAGTTTGTGCAACTAGTGTGGATATGATGGCCATATCGCACGAGGACAAAGTTTGAGCACGATGTCGTAGGCGGAGTGCCCAATCGTTTAAGTGCGATATGGACAATCCACACGAATCGAACAGCATATTTTTTCTACGACCCACTTAAGAAAAAATCTAGAAAATAAAAATTTCTATAAACTGTAATATAACTTCAAATTGAAAATTTAACAATTCAATTTCATGTTTCCACTAATTTTTGTGGTAAACATACAGTTCTTGGATGTCCAATTTGTATAATGTTACGGTTTCCCTTTTTAAATATACGATGCTGTTATAAGTAGATGTTGCCAGTGGGACTCCCTCATGAAGGGTACCGTACCATTACCTATAATAATGAATATTCTGCTAAATATTTCAAACGACTACCTGTTGTCGTTATTAATATCAAGCAGAATAATTATTTAAAAATAAAATTAACAATAAGAAAAAACTTCACGGGGAATCGAACCCGGGTCTACCGCGTGAGAGTCTATGCTTACTACTCGACCACCAAAGAATATGCAAATCGTTCATCTATAGCGTCAGATCTAGTACATGATTTTTGCTTAAAAAAAACTAAAGTTCCAACCGTGTGTCCCGCGACACGTTCTATCTTTTTTTTGTTAGGGTGGTTGAAATGCATTTACGCACGTGTAGTGGAACCAAATGCCCGAAACCATTTGCGACCACTACATGGTGTGGGACTCGCCTTGTGGCCCTACCTACTCAACATTCCACCTCTTCGTCCCATCGCAACTGGATGATCTGTCTTTGGGACGTTACAACAGTTGCGACAAGGTATCTTCCCCCTTCCTACCTTCTATCTTGGTGTATCCTTTCCTTGGCCTCTTTGATCTTCATTTTCTCGGTTTTACACTGTAAGATAGCATCATATGTGCTGCTACTTTCAGTAGCGATTTTTAGGAAATTCTCCGAAACCACCTGATTTTCTATACTCTTGTGTAGCTTTTCCCAGAACCTACGAATCTTCTACATTCCTGTACCGTGTGGCTTGCGTCGTCAAAATCCCCACAGCTTTCCTAATACCTTCCGTGTTCGCTCTGTATGAACCATGTCCTAATAGGAACTGGGTCATGTAGTAGTTCGTTTTCACGTGTTTGCATTTGAACCACACCCTAGCGTCAGAAATTAGTCTTCTTGTCCATCTCCCTGTATACGCATCCGCCCATTCCGCCTGCCACCTGTCTAGTATATTTTCTTTCACCTGCTGTGCGTTTACTATCTGCTCCCCATTGTGCAGTATGGCTCTTTTCAGCGCTTGAAGATGAATCGGGATCACTCCACCAATCACCTGCACCGAGAGTCCAACATTTCCTTGTATTTCTTGATATCCAAAACTTTGTACCACGTAGGTGCCCTATACAATATCGTGAAGTGTACTACTCCAAGAAACAGTCTCCTCTTCTGAAAGCCTGGTCCCTTTATGTTGGGCATAAGCTTGTTAAGCGCTGTGGCTCTACTCTGCACCTTAACCTTCAGCAGTTCAATATGTTTCCCAAACTTCATACTGTCATCAAAATGTATGACCAGGTACAATGTTTTCACCATTCAAGTAGAACTTTATGTGTTTTTTATTTCTTGGACCCTTCAATACTATAGCTTCAGTTTTGTTTATCGCTATTTCCAGGTCGTGGTCCTTCATCCATCTATCTATCCTCATAAGTGCTTTATTGCCTACCGTCTCCAAAGCCGTCAACCTAGCCATGGACAGGTTGAGTTTTTAACATGCAAACTGTCAATAGTGCAAAAAATTCTGGAACGATCCCATGAGCCTACCACTGAAGTTGAAACATCATCCATGGACCTACACAGTCTCTAGTGCTACTATCTATATTCAAACTATTTCATGAACATCGTTTGACGATATATTCGATAGAACATATAAATTCCAAGGTTTTTTTTTTGTGTTTTGATAAATGGAATGTGACTTGAAAAAATATGTTTACGAAGGAACATTCGTTTCAGTAAATACAGTCGTTAGTCGTGAAAAATATGGCGACTCCTACTACGCCATTGGCGCGCCGGTGCCCGTGATCAAGAGCTTTTGTCCTTCGATGTAATTTCTACCAGAAAGAGCCCATCTATCATACGCTAATTTTCCTGAATGGGTCCTAATTCGAGTCCTAGTCTCTCCATCTATACCGATATACATGTCGAATTTACGCGTATTTACTCGATGACCGTCATTATAATTTGTTTGGTTTGTATTAAGAGTGGAATCGAGCTGCGCCCCTTTTTTCATACAGATCCGCACTAGGTCTATGATTTCAATCATCACAAATTGTTGGTCACAATTTGCAGTATTTGAAATTTAGGATAATTAAATAGACAAAAAATATATTTCTCCACGACTAAATAATAACGCACAAATTATTTTTACATATTTAGCTGCATAATGATATAAATTCTTCACACCATTGAATGATAAAAAGAATTCACTCTCGTTAGCCGATCACATTCTATTATTATCAGAATTCACGCTAAAATGAATTAAAACGAATAAATTAAATTGTCTCCTTAAAACGTCAAATACCTAAGAACACAAATCGCTTCTGACAGCGCGTCGTTTGAAACGTCAAAATAATTAGAAAATCATAATTTCATGTATTAGAAGAGAAAAAAAACGGACAACAGTAGCGATAGTGAATATGTACGCCTCCCGGAATCAATTTCATTTATAAATTTAAGGGTTCCGATTTAAAATATGAGTTACGTATATATACTAACTTTTTATATTTTTATAAATATGCTCTATAGCCTAGTGGTGGTTGACTATGACGCGGACGATCGAGGTTCGATCCTCACTGGAAGTTTTTTCTTTTTAGTCGTGGAGAAAGTATAGTCTTTTACTTGTGTAGAATGGCTATTATTCACTTGGATCATTCCAAAACTCACTCGCTGCGCTTCCTCGTTTTGGAAACTTCATCCGCGTGAATAATAGCCAACATTCTGCATTCGTTGAAGAATATACCATTCCAGCAGAAAAGGAGGTTGAAAAAAATTAATTATAATATCATATACCTACTTATTATTAAATATGGAATTATGGCAACAATATTCAAAAGTCTTGAGAAGATTGTGAAATTCTATAACCGAATAATAAGGTATTTCAATCTTCGGAACTTAGTAATGTATTTGCCATTTTTAATTTCAAACGTAGATGAATAATTTTTTTGGCAATAATAGTATATTACGTAACGTGTGTGGAAAGGAGCATTTTACGCACGAATGGAAAAGTTACGCACGATGCCGCGTAGCGTGAGTGCGTAATTCCGTGAGTGCGTAAAATGCTTTACAACACGAGTTACGTACTATACTTTACCTACGACCTACTTGTACTTGTATTTTTCATAAGAAGCATAAGAAATAACAGTTACATAATTAGAGGTGCTTGGTAAACTCCATCTCTATTACTCTATTACCAATGAAAGAAGCACAGTAAAGAACTAACGTTTAATCATTATAATTATATTGTTGATAATCGGATGTCCATTTTTCAATTATAATCAATACATATACATAGCCCTTTGTGCTTTTCACAGTTAAACGTGGCCATATCTAATGTTTTCAAATAGTAAATTTTGAATAAAATGGAGACGTCTATTGACAGTTGCTAAGATGTTGCTAGGGAAGCCGTGCGATTTACTTTACAGCTGTGCGTTTTTTTTACAGTGCGTAATAGCTGTCATTACATTGATACCGACTGTGTGTTATTGACTGATTACAGGGGGGGTCGTAGGTAAAGTATTATTACAGTTTCGTATTTAATAAAGCGCGTTACCAATTAATAGATATCGCTATAAGTTTCGAAAAAAAAATTTCAAAGACGGACAGATAATTACTTCGTGTGCTATAAATAGGCACCGACGAATATCAAATTATACTTCAAAGTCAAACAAGGTTGGTATAACTAAAAAATATTCAAGCCAAGCATTCCAGTTTGCAATTAGAACAATATAACTTTTAGACCGGCTTCGTCGTAATTGCGCCTCATCAGTACAATGTATATGTTCTCCGTCCGCGAGCTCAAAAACCCTAATCACGAACTGAAGATGACACCAAAATTACAATCAATACATGTCTTCCAGTAACGGAAGTGTAAAAGTTTTCCCTTCCAATTGCAAACCAGAATGGTTGGTGTTAAATATCTTGTAGATATGCCAACCCCGTTTGACTTTGAAGTGTGAATCGATAGCCGTATGTGCCTATAGCCCGGGAAGTAGTTGTTGCTTCTCAGTTAAACAGTCACTGTCCTTAAAAAATATTTTTCAAAATCTTTGAAGCGTTGATATCAATTTTTTGTGCATGGAAGCTGATGGAATGTTTCATCAGATCAGGGGGGACATTGTTAAATAAATAAATAATTTTGAAAATATGAATCGGTCTCTCAGTTAAATTGTAAAAGTATTTTTCAACCAAAATGAATAGAGCGGGAAGAAATAAAACTTTGTATCTATTAAAATAGAATTAAATGTAAGAAATAGCTCCTATTTGTAACTTTAATATAATATATTCGAAAGGGTGCAAACTTCAAGACCCCCAGAAAGACAGACCATAGAGAAATCGAACAAAGAGTTGTAAGTTGTGGAAGCATTGGAAGAATCAAGCTGTTATGACAAAGATTTAATGGCAAAACAAAAGAAATAATTTTTTCGCCAATATGTCTACATGTACAGACCATTTAAAAGCATCGTCAATATGGAGACCAAGAAACTTAAGAGTTTCAAGATTTTATTGAGATATTGTTAAGTTTGAGAGGTATATTTGAACTAGGTACTCCAGGTTACACGGATCTGAAACTGAACTGGAATACACCATAGTTTCTGTATATTTCCCTCCACATCTAGTCGTGCCAAATCAGCCATCTAATGGCCCATGCTTCTCCTATTTCTATACCATCCTTCGGCGTAGTATCACTTTTTCAGCAATTTTTATCTTCACTTTTAAAGTGGAATATTTATGTATGTCTTTTCCATACTTGACAACCCATTTCATCCATCAAATTGCTAATGCTTATTCTATTCGATATCATCCTTCTTCATAACATTATCTTTTTTATATGTATTTTGTTAAATAGACTGCTCCTTTTGGAGTAGATAATTTCTGTATTTTTGCTTTCTGAATCTGTTCGAGCCGAATAAAACTGTCAATGCTTTTTTATCTTCGGCACAGCACAACCTTTTTATATATTTTCTCAATTGACATTCACTTTAAAGTGATATTTTCTGTATTTTTCTCTCCAAACGTGGTAGAGCTCAATTAGCTAACTGATTATCGATGCTTCATCTGTATCGACAATATTTGGTGTTGATGGTGGTGGTGCTCTTTTGGATGTGCCAAGGTTCTCTCTGTCACTGACAGCATTCAGGAATAAACTCCTTGTTTCCAGCACACCAATTCGTTTCAATATAATTATGTTTTTTCAATGTTATGTTATTGAAATAATTTTTTTTTCACATAATTCAGAACCCTAATACTAACTATTAGGTAGTCTTAGGTAACTTTTGGTATGGTTATTGTTTAGTTTTCTTTATCAAAGTTGGTGGGGAAGAATTGGTCAAAAGACCTATCGCCCAACCTTCTGTTTGCCATCTTTTTCCGACAAAGTTGTTTTCTTGTTATATGGTGGACAGAAAAAATTATTATTATTATTATTCATTATTAATGATCGATGCTTTATCTATATCGACAATATTTTTCGGTATCCCTTTCATAATTTTGCTCTTGAAAATTTTGGCTTGTCCCAACTTTTCTCGCCATATAATCGACAAACCAATTCATCTATTCAATTGTCAATGATTCTCCTTTCTCGATATTCAATCTTGTCAATACATTTTTCTCAAATTTGAGAGCTCCTTTTAAAGTAGATAGTTTATGTATCTCTCCTCTCCCTACTTGGTCGAGTCAAATCAGCCATCTAATCAGTATCTTCTATCCTGATATTATCCTTCGGCACAGTGTTATCCTCTTTATATATATTTTTTTTTTGAGAGCTCCTCCAAAACTAGAGGTTTCACATATTTTTCTCTCCATACCTGGTGGAGTCAAACCAGCCATCTAATTGTCAATGCTTATTATCCTTTTCATATTTATTTTGTAGAATTGACGGCTTCTTTTAAAGTGGATAATTTCTGTATTTTTGCTCTCCAAATCAGGTCGGGCCAAATCAATTATCAATGCTTTTTTCTCCCGGTAATAATCTTCGGCACTATAATAACTTTGTTCCCAAAATTGTTGGCTCCTTCCAAACTGAAGTATCTCTTTACTTTTTCTCTCTATACTCTTCAAACCCATGCATCCTACTAATTGCCAATCTCTGTCCCGGTAATAATCCCTCGTTATCGTATTATCCTTTTTATATTGTATTATTCAAATTTCTATTTAAAAGTGATACCAAATCTTTTCAAGTTTCCAATTTCTTCAATACTTTGTCATCATCCCTTGCATTTCATCCCTATCTCTTATCCTAATCCAGGAGCCACTTGTATCAATTGTTGCCTAAAATAAAGAAAAAAAATTCTTTAATCACCTCTGATTAACGCCGTATTGTCCAGTTTCACTCTAGAATGATTTGGATTTAAACTATACTTTGGTAATTTTATAAAAAACAAATGGGTTGAACTTTCACATGAACTTTTTGCTTAATCACATTATACTAACGAGATTTTTTTAAGTGTGTGCGTAAAAATCCGAGACTTTTATTCATTAGTTTCGTTTAGGATAATGCATTTCTCGTGTATGCGAAAAAACGGTAATACGATTTTTTTGGTCTGTGAGTCAAATAACAAAATTATAAAAAATCCATTCGAAAACTTAGATGAATCCACGTTTTTTGTAGTTTGGGACAAAATCTGGACTATACGGTAGATTAACCATAAAATAATCTGTTTATTTTATTTTTAGCTAACAATTTTTTCCCACATTCAGGAATAGTCCGCTTCTGCGTTTGTTTAATTTCCATAATCCAGAATCGCTGATTACCGAACATACTCAAAAACGGCTGCCATAATTGAGCAAACAAGCCGGAAATTTAACGTATTTCCACTCTTATACTTCGACTGTGACATCGAGTATATTTATTGAAATTATAACAGGACGTTGTTTCTTGGGGTATTATCCCGGAATAAATATCATAAAAGTTCTGCAAACTTCAACAATAGTGTCGGAATTTCCACACTCGTGAGTTACATCGATTCTACTTGGAAACTAGTTCGCTTTCTTTTTCCAGTTTCAAAATCGAGAAAATTGTAAAATATCTGGAATATTATGCAATTCAACGCCGTGCAAGCGAAGCAATACGCTCTCTGACAAATTTTGATATTCCTGGCGATATAATATTAGCTGCAGCCAACACTAGAAGACTGAACTTGCTTCCGAACAAATCTAAAATCCATTAATGAAAAATAGTATTGGTAGTTTTGTGAGTGGAAAGATAAACTACATGTTCAAGGTGCAGAAGAAACGGTGTTGTTGTATTTCGCGAAACTCTCTGAAAGACCATCAGCCCGCTGCAAAAAAGCGTGACGATAGTTAAACGTATACCTCCTTGAGATTCGGTAATTTTGCTTATTTTCATTAACAATCCAGCGAAATAAATATTTGCCCGTGTGGAAAACGACAGATAATTTAATTGTTTATTGCGATGAAAAATTGCATTTTGCAATTTTAGTTTCACGTATGCCGAGACACCAAACGTTAGTTTATGGAAAAAAAATCCAATGCAAAATGATCGGCATACGTGCAGCGTGCGACTTAAGGATTGGCACACACCCTTAAAAGTGTAACAAATTATATTGTTACTAAATCATATTATCATGTATGCCCTTTTGCAATTGGCCATTTTTTGGCCTAAAGTGCACAGATGTCGAAGGTTCTATCGCGCCTAAGTATATTGGCACCTGTATACACCTGTGCACTTTAGGCCAGAAAATGGCCAATTGCAAAAGGGCATACGTGATAGTAATATGATTTAGTAATGAAATAATTTGTCAACCCTTAAGTCGCACGCTGCACGTATGCCGATCATTTTGCGATAGATTTTTTGGAACTTTAGTTCTTTATGCCAGGTTATGTTTGAGCGACCAGGGGTCGCGACGCAAAAGATCTGACCGTTACGCGTTACGTTACGAAACGTTATGTTACATTTCTTCGTTATGTGCCTTGCGTGCTTGTGCCTCCTTAGTCTCTCTCTCTCTCGTTTACGAAGCAGCGATTCATAATAATAAATATGCTCCTACCCGGATTTGAACCCGGGCCGCCCGCGTACAATGCAAGCATTCTAACCACTGAACCACCAATGCTATATTGAAATTCTATGCAAAGCTGGTATTCGCAGTGCTAGTGATCTACTTGAATTTGTTCGGATAAATTTTTACTATTATTTCCATAATTTGTTTTGCGCGATTAAGGGGTCTAGCACATTTACTTTTCGAAATACAGGGTGTTGAAATTTTGAAAGCTTGAATGTTTTAATTCGATAACTTTAAAATGGATGGATAAATTGATTTGTCATTTGGCAGGTTGTTTTTAAATGTAAAAGGGCATATTTTGAAAGAAATTGTAGTTCGTGCAACTAGTGTGGATATGATGGCCATGTCGCACGAGGACGAAGTTTGAGCACGACGCCGTAGGCGGAGTGCTCAATCGTTCAAGTGCGATACAGACAATCCACACGAGTCGAGCAGCATATTTTTTCTACGATCCACTTAAGAAAAAAATCTAGAAAATAAAAATTTCTATAAACTGTAATATACCTAACTTCAAATTAAAAATTTTACAATTCAATTTTATGTTTCCACTAAGTTTGTGGTAAATGTACAGTTCTTGAAATTTGTATAGGGCTACGGTTTCATTTTTTAAATATACGATGCTGTTTATATATACGATGCTGTTCTAAGTAGATGTTGCCAGTCGGACTCCCTCATGAAAGGTTCCGTACCACTATCTATAATAATGAATATTCTGCTAAATATTTCAAACGTCTACCTGTTGTTGTTATTATTATCAAGCAGAATAATTATTTTTTTAAATGAAAGTAACAATTAAAAAAAAAACTTTTTCACGGGAATCGAACCCGGGTCTACGGCGTGAGAGTCTGGATTGCTTACTACTCAACCATTGAGAGATATGAAAATTGTTTATCTATAACGTCAGATGTACCTATTACATAATTTTATAAAATCTGAGGTCTCCTCAAATACCCATTTTATTCTGTTTTAAGTATTATTTATTGGTAATTTGTACGGATTATTTCTTTCAAGTTTATCTTTGTAAATGAATATTCTTGATCCAGTGCGCTTCTATGAGAAACTTTGACAAGTTATTTTGACGTTTTTTTTAAATTGAAAAAAGATGAATGACGGATACTCAACTCGAATGCTGATTGGTGGATTTCATATACGTTCTAGGATGTATATGAAATTATATCCGTTTAGTTAACTGATGGCCTACATTTCCATTTTGTAAACTGTGCAGAATAGTAGTTTGTGCAACTAGTGTGGATATGGACAATCCACACGATTCGAACATTATATTTTTTCTACGATCTCTTCAAGAAAAAATCTAGAAAATAAACATTTGAATATACTGTAAAATAAATATAACTTGAAATTTAAAATGTTCAACAATTTTATTTATAATCGTACCAATTCAATTTTATGTCTTCACTAATTTTTTTGTGATAAACGTACAGTTCTTAAATGTACAATTTGTACAATGTTACGGTTTCCCTTTTTAAATATGCGAAGCTGTTATAAGTAGATGTTGCCAGTCGGACTCCCGCACGAAGGGTAGGTATCGTACCTTTATGTACAATAAATATGCAAAATACGAAATATTTCAAGCGTCTACCTGTTGTTGTTATCAATATCAAGCAGAATAATTATTTAAAAATAAAATCATTAATAAAAAAAAAGTTGTTTCATGGGGAATCGAACCTAGGTCTACCGCGTAATAGTCTGACATGTTTACCACTCAACCACCGAGATCTATTATAAGGACATGTCCATCGGTAGCTCCTCAATTACCCATTCTATTCTATTTTTAGTATTTGTTATCAATTTATACGGACTATTTTATTTGTTCATTTTTGTAAATAAATATTCTTAATCCAGTGCTTCTGAGAGAGACTTTTTTGACAAGTTATTTTGACGTTTCTTTAAATTGGAAAAAAGATGAGTGACGAGTACTAAACGCGAATACTGATTGGTGGATTTCATATAAGTACGTTCCAGGATGTATATGAAATCATAATATACGTTCAGTTAACCGATAAGGCCTACATTTCCATTCTTTAAACTGTGCAGGAAATGGATAATATACATATGGGTGTAGAAAAGATGGGTAATATTTATGCGGGTGTAGAAAAAACATTTTTCAATTTTTGATCCAGTGCTGTACATTAGGGGTGGGCAAAATAATCGATCTATAGAAAAATAATCGATTAATCGGGTGATCAATTAATTTAATCGGGTGATTGATTAATCGATATATATTTTTGGAACTTTAGTTCTTTACGCCAGGTTATATTTGAGCGACCAGGGGTCGCGACGCAAAACATCTGACCGTTACGCGTTACGTTACGCTGCGTTATGTTACATTGCTTCGTTATGTGCCTTGCTTTTGCGTGCTTAGGCCTCCTTAGTCTGTCTCTCGTTTACGAAGCAGCAATTCATAATAATAAATATGCTCCTGCCCGGATTCGAACCCGGGCCGCCCGCGTGCAATGCGAGCATTCTACCACTGAACCACCGATGCTATATTGAAATTCTATGCAAAGCTGGTATTCGCAGTGCTGGTGATCTACTTGAATTTGTTGGGATACATTTTTACTATTATTTCCATAATTGTTTTTGCGCGATTAAGGGGTCTAGCACATTTACTTTTCGAAATACAGGGTGCTGAAATTTTGAAAACTTGAATGTTTTAATTCGATAACTTTAAAATGGATGGATAAATTGATTTGACATTTGGCAGGTTGTTTTTAAATGTAAAAGGGCATATTTTGAAAGAAATTGTAGTTTGTGCAACTAGTGTGGATATATGATGGCCATATCGCACGAGGACGAAGATGGAGCACGATGCCGTAGGCGGAGTGCTCAATCGTTCAAGTGCGATATGGACAATCCACACGAGTCGAACAGCATATTTTTTCTACGACCCACTTAAGAAGAAATCTAGAAAATAAAAATTTCTATAAACTGTAATATAACTTCAAATTAAACATTTTACAATTAAATTTTATGTTTCCACTAATTTTGTGGTAAACGTACAGTTCTTGAATGTCCAATTTGTATAATGCTACGGTTTCATTTTTTAAATATACGATGCTGTTATTAGTTTATGTTGCCAGTCGGACTCCCTCATGAATTATTTAAGAATAAAATTAACAATAAAAAAAAACTTCCTCAGGGGGAATTTAACCCGGGTCTACTGCGTGAGAGTCTGGTATGCTTACTACTCAACCACCAAAGAATATGCGAATCGTTTATCTATAAGGTCAGATGTATTACATGATTTTTGCTTAAAAGGAACTAAAGTTCCTACCGTGTGTCCCGCGACACGTCCTACCTTTTTTCATAAACTAATGTTTGGTGTCTCGGCATACCTACGTGAAATTAAAATTGCAAAATGCAATTTTTCATTGCAATAAACAATTTAATTATCTGTCGTTTCCCCCACGGGCAAATATTTATCTCGCTTGATTGTTAATGAAAATACTAAATAGTATAACACTCACGTAAACAAACATAACAGCTGGTAATACTCGTTTATTACTTACCTTTGAAATTTTCTGCACGACAACAAAACACGAAACACGCCTGCCACACGTGAAGCATTCGCGCAACTGACTCGATGGTGTGGGTGCGATAGTTAGTAGACCGAATGAAACAGAAGATGGTCGAGTGTTGCGTTTCATACTTAGAGAAATGAAGGCATTCCATATTAGGATACTATTCCATATTTGGTGACTTTTCTCTGGCCATCATTATATGCTTGTTGAATAATATACTATTATCTATTTTTATTCTCATTTATATTGAGAAAATAATCGTGGTTAGATAGATGATCAACTGAAAAAAATTAAAACTCAATTTTGCAGATAGTTCAAAATTTTTCATTTTCTTGTGACAATTGTCATATTTGAGTGAAGCGTGTTTTCAGTAGATGTCAAGATAATGGTATTATATTATCATAGCGACTTACAAATTTGAAACTTATGTTTTAAAAAGTATACCGTTCACTAAGAAGAAACATCCACTTCCTGTGCTTTATGCACCGACAGACAATGAATGACGACACTTCCGGGCTAAACGAGGGTTGGTATATATAATCTGCAAATTTGTAAGTCGTTATAATAGTATAATACTATTATTTTTACGTCCTATAGGCAAAAGTTTATTTAATATAAAAAAATAATAGAAATGTCACGTTAAGAATACCGTACGTTTAGTGGCACTGCAGTTCTAAGTTTCATCAATTTGCTTGTGTTTTGTTATTGAAAAGGATCGATCCTCTTAAGTACGCTTGATGTTTTCTGTAAAAATCCGAGCAGAGTTTATTTCAAATGTATACTTATTCAAAAATGAATTCAGTTCACCGAAAAATGCTCGACGATCAGTTGTAATAATCCAAAAACAAGTATCCAGTTCCATTAGTTTCTTGATGAATAAATAAAAAGCGAAATTTCAAGTGGAAAATCGGCCAAACAACAAAATATGGGCTGCTTCCATATAAAATAAATGATACGAATTTTCCGAGTGAGTTGTTTGTTGGAATTAAATTTTAAAGTATTTTTAAAAGATGATGCTTTTCCACGGAAACGTTAAATAGGAAAACTTGTAAAGGATAAGTTCTTCACTATATTAAACAGTGGTTTCCAGTTTTATGGTTATATACTGCACAATTTCAAGCTTTGTTGATCATTTTACAATATTTAAGAATAAAATATACTGATAATTTTTCTTATTCTGTTATTTAACGTCGGTCTATTTCTGCGACAGAGGTTAATCACCGACGCCGGAAGCACTCTACCCCCAACCGGAAATTTTGGCGAACCCACTAGTGCTCCAACCAGTGGTAGCGTTCTTTAACGAGCCCAACATCCATGGACTCGGGACCTCGGTTTCACGTCTCCTCCGAAAGACGGCATATCTACATTATACCTCGTGCTCATTGATACAATGCCTGCGAACTCTGATATGCTAGTCGGCTGCAGACTGTACGGGCCCTATACAATGGTTTTCCCTGGCATGGTCACCCATCCAAGTACTAACCATGTTCGACCTTGCTTGACTGTAATGATCGCGTCAAACGCGTTCCACTAGAGTGCTGGGTCATCGCCCATACTAGAACGACTGTGCTATGTATAGTTTGGCAAGTTTATCTGAAGCTATACGGTATCGGTAAGAGGCGAGGAAAAACATGGCGCCTATCTGTCAAACGTACAAATGGCGTACGGTACCTTTTTTACCAAGTAAAACTGAAAATGCAAAGGTATAACGCCACTGGATAAATCAATATCAGTCAACTGACGAAGTGAGAGAGAAGATCTCGCACAAAGGAGCACCTAAACAAAATAGGGCTGTACAACGGAGACCTTACATGCAGAAGATGCAAAAAGGATACCGAAACAGCTCCGCATATACTATGCAACTGTGAGTCGCTGGACCACAGAAGGCAGAAACTTTATGGTAGAATCCAAATGACTCCAGAAGACTTCTACAATCAACCAGCTAAGAACCTGTATGAGCTAATACAGGGAACGGATTGGCTGAATAGGTTGTAGTCAGAACACTAGGAGTATCCACAATAAGCCCAGGAGGCTGAGGTGGTACCGGCGAAAGGACGGCTCCGAAGGGGAAACAAAAATCTTTGATTGTCTTAGTCAAATGGTTAAAACTTCTCTTTTTGAAGTGGAAACTTCTTTAGACGGGCTTGTGACGACTGAGGCGTCACGCACAAGTGCTAGAAACCCAAATAAACGAAAGCAACATGTAGGTATATACCTATATGTGTCAATTTATAAGCAAAAATTCACATCAAGTATAGACGTACAGCGGACAGATCGAGACGTGAACGGTGGAAGAACTTCGAGATGCGCGAAGCCACAGTCAGTGTTAAACAGAGAATGTATTCGGAAAACATACGATGATGCGGACTTAGATGATGTGGACTAAGGGGTAAATGCAGAGATTCACTTATTGGTACTAATTTGTTATTTATTTTGTATTCTTTTTGTTTTTAAAGATTCATAAAAATTATGATAAGCCCTAGGAAAGTTTTCACACATTTTTTGAAAATATTTTTCCTTCGCTCCACTAATAGACAGTTCAGTTGCATAAGCTTTGTTTATTGAAGCAGTTGTGGGACGACCACGGTTTTTAGTCTTGCGGCAGTCTATCTCAACAAAATCTCCAAAAAAATCAGTTTTGTTATAGAATTTTGATGGCTGCTCTTTTAAATAGAGAAGCCAGCAAATTTTTCTACAGGGGATTTTGAAACTATGAGAAATGCTTGAAAAAGCCTTGAAGTCAAAAAACTCATCCAACAACATGTTTTTTAGATAAAAAGGCCCGGTGATACACGAGCATTCCTTATTAATTGTGCCCAACCATCAGGCGTAAACACTGGTATATACTTCGCCTTCCTTGCTACTTTCCTACTACTTTCCTTTTACTACATTTAACTTTTTGATTTCCCAAATTGTACATTGTCAGATTGTAGACTGCTATTTCACCTATCTGATTAATTTTAAGTGCTGAAAACACGAATGTGGCACATTCACTATTTTGGATTTCACAGATTCACTCAAAGTACAATGTTAAAAACATCAATGTGGTACATTCGTGACTTGGGTATTGAAGCAATTGCTAAATTACCGCTTTCTCGAATTAGACATCGGGCGTACTCGCGATGCACATTCGTGGCCTTGGCATTGAATACTTTCAATGTTAACACGTCTGCTGAAACACTTGGGCGAAAAATGACAAATTTGCATATTCGTGGTTTTGGCATTGTATCGACGATATGTGATGAATGTCGGCTTATGACATTCAATAATTTCATATAAATCGACCTTGGGCAATGGGCATGTTAATGTCGAAGTAAATATTTTTTGATCTCAACCAGTCTATCATAACTTGTTTCCTGCTGTTCGAATTAGGTGCTTTAAAAAATTTAATATTTCGAAATTTAAATCAGTTCTTAAAAGACACATTTTGGAAAGTCAAAACTAACTAAAGAGTTTTAGGATTTTTGTCATGGTTATTGTTTATTTCTCTAAATATTTACATTCTCCTTACATACATATATACATTTTTTATTTTATTTTTGCAAGTAAATTTTATGATTGAAATTTTTGATTTGGATTCTAATATTAAGGAATAAAATTAATTTATATCTAGCATTAGACACGACCCCTTAATACAAAGGACATTATAATTACCTATTATTCTACAAAATTATCTATAATAATTATATAAATACATGTTCCTAATCGGGTTAAGTGGAAGAATATTTTTGTTGTGTCTAGTACACAACAAAAATAAACTTCGCCCGTTATTTTTAATTACTGTCATTTGTATTAATAATTTTTGGAAATAAAAGACGTTTATTATTGTTATTATTATTATCTTTTGGAACGTTATGATAAGGAGCATTGTCAATTACTAGCACCAACTCTGGAGGCAAGTAAGGAATTAATTCTTCAATCAACCATTTTTTGTAGTTCTTATAATTCATCTCTTGATGGTAATCTCCTATAGTGGTATTAGACTTAAAAATCAATTTAGCCTTCCCAATGAAGCCTCTTTCATTCCCAGCGTGAACAATAATCAATCTTTTTCCTTTTGATATGCGTCTTGTTAGTCCTTCATTGGAATTGTCATTCCAACAAGTACCCACGGTATGATTACTGTGAATGTTTGTTTCATCCATATATACAACTGGTCTTTTTTCATTTCTATACCTTTTAATGGCACGAAAATAAGACAGTCCTAATTGACGAATATCGTGCTTTTCCATTAAAATTTTTCTGTTGGCTTCTGTTTTTCCCCAACGAAAGCCCATTTATTTTACTACTTCCCTCCTCTATATCCTGTTTCTTTGAATTTTTCCAAAATATTCTGCATTGTAATTACAATTTTGTCAACTGTAAAATTATTTACAATTATTCTACGTAGTACACCTTTATCTGCATCGTCTAAGTCGGTCATAGGATTTTTCCTCTTTTCAGTTTTTTTTGGAGATGTAAAGGATGCTTTGGAACCAGCATCTATTTCCTTTTTTTCATTCACAATTCTGCGAATACTTAATTCAGACACACCCGTTGCAGCAATAACTCGTTCATACAACTTATCGATAGAAATTTTCAGCACTCCTGTAGATTTTTCTTCATCGATATATTTAAATACATTAGCGACCACTTCACGAGTTTGACTGTTCAAACTGTGGTTCATTTAGTTTACTTTTAAACTCCATCACTCACTTAACTAACTCAATTCGGCACCGTACAAAGATGTTTATCGCTCGAAACAACATTAAAAAATGATTCCAGAGGTCCAACACTATCGAATTTCGTGCGCATTTCGTGGGCGGTGCTTCTGACCGTTCACGTCTCGATCTGTCCACAATAAATTTTTCATGGGGGATCAATTTATTAATAAGAATATCAAGATCATGTGCGTACGATGAAATTTTATTGAGATATTAGTTGATTAACAAGAACTTTCACTTAGCATTTTCACGAGGGATCAATTTATTTGTGATAATATACAGATCATGTGCGACGACAATAGTATATTAAAGTATAAGTGGATATTAAGATCTTCAAAACACGCGCGATCTTTCGAACACGACGGCAAAGCCGGAGTGCTCGAAATAGAGCAAGTGTTTTAAAGACCAGCTATCCACGAATACTTCACGCTATTTTTTTTATTGGTGCACTTTGAAATTATAAATACTGGTCTGTAACTACTACAACAACAAAAAATGGAAATCATAGATGGAAATGAGAACTAAATGTCAAATGGTTGAATTTGATGTTTCATTTGTAATAGTAGGTAATAGTAGGTAATAGTCCTACCACTCCTCCTAAGTGATTATTGATCCTGCTATGGCTCTGTATATTTTCCATCCACCAGTCGCAGGAACACACAAAAATTAATGAAAGTCAAAAAACATTCATTCGAACAAACAAATTTGTAAAGTTAGAATTCCTGTGCTTGTATATGTGTGTGAAATTATAGTTTCAAAACGTAATGCTAAGCTATCTTCAATTTCTTAATAATAAAACAATTTTGGGAGGATATTTCTACCCGTAACTTAAATCCCTTATGAATATAAAACAATATCCGTAAAATCGACTACAAACCACTCTGCTACTAAACCCCAAACACAAACTTTTCATATTTACAAAGGAATTTTTATCCTTCAGAATCTCCCCAATTTGTCCATTTTCGTTCACGGTCGGGGTAAATTGTAATTAAAAAAATAAATCGACAACCAATCGAATGTTTCCATAAATATGTTCAGGAACGGATTTGTATTTGAAGCAATCAATCGCAAATTGACTATCCATAAATTTCGAAGTATAAATCGTCACCTTATAAGTCAGGCATCGAGAGACAACCAGACAATAAGACAGCGCACGCGCTTATGAGCGGCTCTATGGCTGCTGCACCGTGCGCTATGGCTCGAAATATTTTCCAACCAATACATATAAAATGCTTGGTTTGATTGACTGACTGACGGATCAACGCACAGCCTGAACCGCTTAACTGAAACCTGAATCTTGGAGGGTATGTTCTCTGTATGCCTAGGATGCGAAAGGAAACTCTACCCCCAAAGGGGTGAAAACAGAAGGCAACATTTATATGGGTCAACGTGATTTATTGGTCCAATCCACTTCAAATTTGGCATTAACATGCTTTAACAGAATTGATGGAAGACGTGCTTTATATTTCATTGGAACTCATCGTCGAACGGGATTAAGAAAGGGAAGTTATTTTGCGGGTGATTTGCATCGGAGTTTATATCAATGGTTCTTATTGCTTTTGATTTAAATTACGTTCTATTTTGAGTTGTTTGTCGATTGAATTCAAAAAAACGTTGAACTGACTTAAAACTTCATTAAATACAATACTGACAGTAATAATAACGTAAAGAACTAATTGAAAATTTCGACCATTTCCGAATTTTACGAAAAGAAATCCTGGGCAAAAGCTAATTATTTATAAGTAATGATCTCACACTATTATTGTGCTTGCAATAATAGTTAATACTAAATCCCTTTTTTTGGGGGGGGAGGGAAAGTGGGAAAATGCTTCACGCACACCTCTGTTTTCCGAGGCCGTGTGGGACTCATGTACCAATGTTACCCACTTAAAACCCACTTTCAAGCCCGTTCGTACATCCCAGCCTGAAATTGCCTCTACGACGTAGCTTCAGGAGGGGGTACGCGTTTTACTCGACCACGACGCCTCTCTCTTTCTCTCTTTCATCTGCAAGCTTCCTTTCCAAGACTTCTGTCATGAAACCATGTCCGTCTTCCCAATTGTCCCTACATTCCACCATCTAGCGCACCAGGTCCGCCGAGAAAGCACCCTCTACATCCCAAGTTTATGTTTCTTTCCTTTCTTTCCCCCATATACCACACCTGAGAATAGAGTGTTTTGGGCTGTCCACCTCCTCTTCACAGAAATCGCAGGTTTGGTCTGGAACTTTTCCAATTCTATATAAGTAGCTCTTGATGCACCCATGGCCGCTTAAAAACTGGGTGATGTAAAAATCGATCTCGGTTAAAAACGTAACAGATACGGTTATGCTCTTATTGGTTATAAGAACTAAGAATGATATGGTTGGATTAAAAAAATAAGGGTGGTATTTCACTAGTTATATATTCACGTGAAGACCTTAAAATCCACATAGAGACCGGCCGTGGGCGACGACCCAGCACTGTTATGGAACGCCTTTGATGCGATGATCACAATCAAGCAGTGTCGAACGTGGTTAGTACTTAGATGGGTGACCATACTAGGGAAAACCATCGTATAGGGCCCATACAGCCGGCAGCGGAGTAGCATATCACAGCTCTCATGCTTTATACTAATAAGCACGAGCTATAATGTAGATATGCCGTCGGAGGAGACGTAAATTCGCTGTCGCAGAAAAAGACCGACGTTAAATAACCGAATAAAAAGAAAGACCGGTTGTCATCAATTTTGCTGGTTAATTCTTCATTCCTTTGTATCCACCCAACTATCTATTTGGATACCAAATTCGAACTTTCTAAATAATCTGGAACTGATCCTGATCGTCATCTGTTTGATTGACTCATTCATACGTTGAACTGAATCTTCGTACTATTGCCCATGTTATCTACCTACTTCCATTCAAGGAGCTTCGTGTCTTCTATATAGGCCACCAGTTTTTCTGGAGAAGTCTTCAGGATAGTTGTGTTATTTCCACTCCAAAGTGCTTCCGTCTGAGTCATTGAAAGTTCTTACAGTAGCAAAATATGTGAGTAGGTGTTTCATCGTGGAGTTGACATTTTCTGCACATAGCTTCACTAACTTCACTCATCCTTGTGCAGATGCTTCCTCAGGGTCCAGTGTCCAGTCACCAGATCGGTAACTGTCTTCAAATTTCTTTTACCCAGTTTCAACAGCCTGGACGAGAGCTCCTTGTCTAACTTATTCAGTAGACTCTTAGTATGGAGGTGTCCTTGTGTCAGTGATTCCATAAAACGGTCCGGACCTGTGAAGGCTCCTTTAGAGCCCTCTTTAGCTAGCTGGTCTTCCATTTCATTTCCTGCAATTCCCTCATGTGCCGGCATTCATATTAGAGACACTTTGTTGCCTCTTCTGTATCTGTATCTGTAGAGTAGGGAGGGTGAGTGAAGGCTCACAGCACTTGGGCCACATGTGACCCATAGTACATCCCCCCGAGGAGTTGTCCTCCTAGGTCATTGTCCATCTTGTCCTTCTCAGGAAGGTGGACAGGTCACTAGGAGACATCTCCTTTATATCGGCAGGTGTAGGCCAAGACTCACCGAACACACACTCTGTTATTAACTCCGGACACTCGCATAAGACATGCCTGACAGTTTCATCTTCCTGCATAGAGGTGTGTCCACTAGCCCCACAGTATGGAGGTGTTTCCTAAGTTGACAGTGGCCAGTCAGAAATCCTACTGTTAAACGTAGGCTTTTCCTGGTCATCGCCAAATATTTTTTCGGCGCCAGCTTCCCAGGGTCGCCCAGGGTGATCCTGGCAAGACTGCATACTTTGATTCCATCCCATCTCTTAAAGGATTGAGCAGGGGTGTAACGTTTGGCTAGTTCCGCAATTGTCGAAGTAGTTAGGCCGTAGGTGTCACTGGGTCCTAGAATTTCTAGTCCAGCGGCTTCCCTGGCTAAAGAATCGGCAATGCGCTTTCCTTTACGTCTGTCGTGCCCTTTAACCCACTTCAGGATAATATTGTTATCTGCCGAGGCGTCAGCTAAATCTTGCTGGCACTCTAGTACTAGCCTCGATATAACACGTTGTCTGTTCAAGGCTGATAGGGCTTGTCTACTATCAGTGCAGATTGCTATGCTTTTGCCAGAAATTGCTCTTCTGGTCAGTTCTTTTGTGTCACTTGAGATACCAGCCAGTTCTGTTTGATTCACGCTGGTATTGTTTCCCATTCCCCAGTTAATCTTTAGGCTAAGTGCTCTCGAGTAAACTCCATATCCTGAGCCTTCTTTTCCATTTTCGAACCATCTGTATATATGCGTATTGCATTTGCAGCATCTGGCTCTGAGTTTTGTTTTATTCGTATTTTGTAGGGTTTGTCGAATAAAAACCTGAGTTCGATTGCATCATTGGCTGCCTGCAGCAGAGGTAGCGCAGTAAGCGCTTCCTGCCATAGGCTTAACCTCAATTGGCCCACTCCTACTTCAGGGTTTACACCAGCCGTGCGCAATTGTACCATGGCCATTAACGCAGGTCCAAAGGGGTCATACCAGTAATTAATTCCATTGCCGTGGTTGGTGTTGTTCCCATGGCTCCTGTGATGTTTAAACAATCCATTCGCTGTATTTGATATAATTTTTGGATGGCCGTTGCTTGTACAACCTTTGCTCCCCATGCAATTGCTCCATACGTTAACA
>CAJUYI010003249.1:11145-24579 GCA_910591695.1 Galerucella pusilla | reverse complement strand
AAGGAAATCCTGACTTTTTCTTCAAGAAATTTTGACAGGAATGTCAATATTTCCTAGCGATTTGCGGAAAAATATATTGTTGAAAACCATAGTATTATAATAGGTATAGATGTAGTATTTTTCATATTCATTATTGTACTGTGATAGCAATTGGCTAGAGTATTATTATTATTTGTAATTACGTAATTATGGATGATGGCAGTAGGTAGGTATATTTTCTTTTTTTCGTATCACTTTTTATCACGGTTTTTTTATGTTACATTGTAACTAATATTGAACTACCTCAATCCAAATCCACTCAAAACCATCACCTCAAGTTTAATCTTTACAAGGAAGTTGTAGCTCATGCCCTGCAAATATTTTCATATGCTTTATAAGGGCATAGTACATCCTTTTCAGACCAAACACTTTGCTTAATCCAGCTATATGCCTTTTAATATACAGTACATCGTAGGCATGTGCTATCAGCGTATATATTATATACCTATCCAAGTGCTATTCACCTTCTATACCTGGTGTTGATTACATTGACGTCAATTTCTTAATTAAATGTCACTGTTATGTGAAAGTTTTTAGTGATATTTCCAATTTTTTTATTTACTCGGTAGGCGAAAAACAGTTGTGTGCAGCACTTGCAGGAAACGCCTTAGCAGCTCTTAACTATCAGATGCACGAGCTGCAACTTTCAAAAGCTATTGTATATTTTGTTATACGCAAATTTTCTCCGGAGGTGAAGTAATTTTCACAGTTTATAAACTCCATCGCTGGTACTATAATTGACAGAAATAAGCTAATAAATATTTGTATTTGAAAAAATCAAAGTTTAAAAATACTTAATTTAAGAAAAGCTATAGTTATAGTTGGGCACCTCGTAGTAAAACAATGGGATCTGTGAAATATATTTGGATTCGGGAAGTGACTTTTATAATTGATTCCAATAAATCCCATATTTTTCTTTTCAAAAAAGCATCTCAGTGCCGACCGACAAAATGTCCGAGTTTAACAACCCGTAAATGAATATTTATTTTTATAATGCTTAATATTCACGGCATACATTAAGGGATTAAAGAGATTAGAATCTTTTTTAAGCAATGTCAACTGGGCTTTAAGTGATATTGACAGATTAATCTAAGAGGTATTTAATATTAGGTGGATTTGTTAGTGGAGGGATTAAGGGAGGCAGATGGAACTTTTACTGGTGACAGTTATTTTTAATAATGATGACGATAAAGAATGTAAGCTGCTTGGAAATATAGATTAAATAAATTTCATCGGATTCATTTTAAAGATTTCTATGATAAAATACAACCAAAAAATAGACGAAATGTGAAAAAAATAAATTATCAATGCCAGTTTGTGTTACTTTGAGATTCCTTTTTGACGAAGATATTAAATATGTATTAAATACATTTAAGAAAATCTAATTACAATTTGGTTCATTCGAACCGTTGGGAAATATCTTTTATGGAAACATCTATTATTTAAAGTCAAAAACAATCAAATTAGAGTACCTGTTGTATTTTATTTTTGCGTATTATATTTATTAGACAATACCAAATAACAGAGATCACTTTATTTATTAGGTAGGTAAATAAGAATCCTTAATGAAGATGGAATATACTTTCGAACACGTGTCGTTCTGTTTATCTCATCGTGTACAACTACATTTACAGACATGTTGTACACCACGCAGCTTACGCTTAGCGACTGACAAGGCTGTACGAGATGGGATAAGGCGAGAACGCTTCTTTACGAATTCGTGCCGATTCTGCTTTGCCGAGAAGAATATTGGAGATAAAATGGAGGAATTTTTTCTCCAAAGGAAAAGAAATTATCTTTTTCAACAGTTTCCTGTACACTTTCACACACTAAAAAAGCGTTTTATTTAAGGTAATAAGTGTATTTTTTGCAGAATCAGCCAACTCGTAATTCCGTATACTTCACCAGATACTTCTTAAATCTTCAATTTTTTTCATTTAAGGGGCAACTACCAAATTCGACCTTGCACAATTATGCTTTGTATATTTTTTTGTTTCCCTACATCCTCACGTTTAAGTTCACATAACAAAAATTTTATTAGAAATATGAAAGCTCTGCAACATGTAGGTAGCCAAGCGGTCCAAGCGGATTTTGGTTCACGTACTACTCTATAAGCTTCGTCAGTACTGAACTGGGAGACCGCCGAGACCGGCGAGCGTTGTATCAACAATGGAACGGCACGCGACTACCGAAGCAGAGAGACAATGTCAGTCATAGAATGATAGAAAAGCGAGAGATGGATTTTTATCTGATATATTAGTGGTAGCAACCGAATTTCAATAAGGAATTGTACGGTCATAAGTAATTTGAGGATTCTGAGATTTTTATTCATAAAGCTTCAAATTAGACTTCTTATCAATTAGTTTTTCCATTTAATCCATACTTAATTCTTTACAAGGGCTCAAACTTTGCTTAATATGTGTAATTACTTCATGATTCGTATTTTTTTCAACAAAATTTGGTTAGCATTTCAAAGTTTTTATTCGATGAAAACTCTAAGTACAACATTAATCTAAATGATATATTTTTTTCTTAATTTTCAATACATCCATTACCTCAAAATTCTTTGCCAACAATATTTCGATATTTTGTCAAATCGCTGCCGATAGATTCCCCTTAATAACGTTGTAAATATAAATGAAAAACTGTTTAAGAGATCAGTCAAAAATGTTTTGTACCCCTGAATTTAATAAAACTATTAAGTTTATTCAATTGAAATTCAAAATTTTACAACAAATACAAGAAATTTTCAACAAAAAAAATTCGCATACATCCAGTTATAGGTATTTAGTTATTTGAAATAAAAACATTTTTAAAGGAATACTGACTTACGTTAGTAGAAGCTGCTTCTCCATATATTTCCATCTATACCCCAACAGACACTGCAACAAAGGTGAATATACGAAATTAAAATCAAAACACACTACGTTTATTATACACATAGATTCAAAAGTTTTGCATCACCCTAAATCTCCGAAAAAAAAATGTGTTCATTATAAATGGATCAGAGATTAATCAAATAATTAGTTTCAATAAAAAAACGTGTATATTTGTCAAAAATTTTTATTATCCAATAATAAACTCGCTTTAAACATTAAAAGTATTCTTAGAAATTAAATAAATTAAATACAAATTGATTCTTTATAAAGGAAAGGTTAAGTGAGAACCTGCATGAGAACTTTTAATTAAGAGTATTTTCACCTCTAAAATTTATGCAAGCTTGAAGTCGCCTGCCCATGCTGTTTACCAAATTATTGATATTCTGTTGAGGAATATTTCGCCATTCTTCTTGGGCCGCATGAACAAGCTCTTGTGCACTCCTGGGTGGATTTCTGCGTGCTGCCACTGCCCTGGCAAGCATGTCCCAAGCATGTTCTATGGGATTCATGTCAGGAGATAGGGCAGGCCAGTTCAAACGATTGATCCCTTCAGTTTCAAGATACTCATTTACAGCTCTGGTCCGATGAGGTCGGGCGTTATCGTCCATAAAAACGAAGGAATTGCCAACAGCTGCGCGCCATAGTCTCATGTGAGGATGTAGAATCTCTCTGAGATACCTATCACCAGTCATCGTTCCCTCCACATGAATTAATTTTGTGCGATCATTTAACATGATACCAGCCCAAAACATAGCACTTCATCCTCTGAAGGGCGGCACGGGGCGAGCAAAGGCAAGCTGAGCAACCCTCGTTGGATCCCGCCACACACGTATTCGATGGCTATCTTGTACCAAACAAATCCTTGTCTCGTCGGAAAAAACCAAGTCCAAAATTCTCCAGGCAAGGCCGCGTATTCTTGAGCCCACTGTAGTCGGCAAACTCTGTGCTCAGGTTGTAGTCTGGGCACTCTTATTAGTCGGCGACACCTCAAACCTGTCGCAAGTATTCGTCTTCGTAATGTCGAGATCGATACTTGAACTCCCAACGTATGTCTCATATCTCTTTGGAGTGCTGGTATTGCCATGGTCGGGCTTCTGTGGATAGTTAAGTGGATATAGCAGTTCTGCCGCTGATTAGTAACACACCTTCTGCCGCTTCTAGGTCTATCACGAAGAGAATTGGTCTGGAGATACCGGTTCCATACACGAGACACATCACTTTGCCAAACGCCAACTCTGTTTGCCACGAACCTTTGAGAATGACCTTATTCAACTAAAGCCACTATTCTTGCACGGTCAATCTCACTTATGACTTGACGATCCATGTTTGCACTTGAAATCGTAAAAATCAAATGCCTTGAATGTTAAAATGATCGCACTAAAAATGTTATCTTCCAAAAAAAAATGTAAACATCTGTAGGTATATTGCAAAAAATATGAAACATATTGAAATGGTAAACATTAATAAACAAGCCAACAAAAAATTGTTAGCGCAAAAAAATTCCTTCGCATCCGAAGAAGGTGATGCAAAACTTTTGAATCTATGTGTATTTTTATAAGACTGAATAGTGAACAGAGATACTGTAGCAATGATTTGTGAACGTGACTCATTGAACAGTCGGTTTAAAAGGTATGTTACCTCTATTTAAAAGGCAATGTTAACCAGTTTTTTGGTAATTAGGATACCTATTTACAAACTTAAATTAAAAATTAATACAACTCGGTTTATTTAGACAGCATGGGAGTGTAACTACACTGTGGCCAGAAATAACAGAACGTCTTAATTAAAAGTAACGTTTTATTTCCAATATTATTTATACAGGAACACTTATCCAACTTGTCCTCAATAAAACACCAAGAATACAAAAAGGAATAAATACACAGGACCGTTCTTGTACATTTGAAATATCTTCTCTTAAATTTTTAGCTCCTAAGGTGCATTACGAGCGTTGCAAACAGAGAAACCCATGTTTCGATAGTTTTTTCACTTTTTGGCTTGTATCTCATCAATAATTTTTCACGTTGTTTTACTAGTTTTATTAACAGTTTCCTGCAAATAAATTGAAATGAAATGACAATTTATTTGCAGGAAACTGTGAATGAAGTAGGTAACTCTACAAAGCGGCAAGGTTTTTTGTCAAATATAATTTTAGTTTGGGGCTAGATGTGTGGGGGTGTCACTATTATCGTAGAGGTGAGTAATATGACACTTTCTAACCTCAAATGCCGTTAGTAATGACAGCATTACATATATGGTTGTGAATAAAAGTATTTCCACTATGATATTTGATTGTTGTAGATGTTATAGTTTGACTTCAATGTGTGATTTATTGTGTGAATTGAGAAAGAGAGTCTGTTATGACAGATCATGGGATATTTTTTGTTTTTATGTGGGTAAGTGCTTGCATAGTGGCGTGTCCTGTTTCATTTGTATCAAGAATATTTTGAATGAGAAAATAATTTTCGTATGTAAAAGACTCAAGTGTATTGGAATATATGATGACTTTGCACATGAAGACTGGAAAATATTTCACTTTATCCTTTGTTAAGAAGAACGTTTAAAATATACTTACGCCAGAATACTAACTCAATTTGTCACATTCCTGGTATGGTAATAAATATCAAATGGCAATATTTATCTGTTACCTCTTAAATACGTCAACTTCAATTGGTTTAATTAGCTCGGTGATGATGCCGCCGTCTGGCGTTTTGTAAACTCAAAGATCCTGTGAGATCATAAAACTTTCACCGTCTCAAAACACTCATGCAGATAAATTATTTTTTTAAGCCCCCATATCTCGACAGTTTTTGTGATCGTCCGTATACATCATCTGGATTGGATAATGTATAATATACAGACCGAGTTTTTTTTTTTTTTTTTCGTAGACATATTTGTTTACTTTGACTAAGTGTACGTCAGCTTTTTTTTATGGAAGTGTAGTAAAAAGTTTAATCCATTTGACATGTTGAATCATTATAAAAAGGGTGAATTGTGTGCGTAACTCGAACCTAAATGTATTTACGAGGTATTTTAATTTTCGACTGGAATTCTAAACCAATAAATTTAAGTTGCTGCAGACATTTACGACGATATTTTTTCAGGATAAAATTATAGTGACACTGTGTTGTTTGTCCCACATTTCAATTTAAAAGATTCAAATGAAACTACATTTTTTCCCAAAAGAGGGAAAGAGAAAATAGAAGAGGGAGAGGCAGAAAGAAACTGAAAAAAAGACAGTAAATGGGATGTCTGGAGTAATGGAAAGAAGAGATATAGAAAAGGGAGAGCAGATAAGTGGAGACAGGAAGGAAGTAGAGCAGTAGTGAGAGCTCAGGAGAAAGAAGTAAATACAAACGAGTGGAAAAATAGATATATGAAAAATCAGAGGAGTATGGAGAAGGAGAAAGAGGGTGTTATATTTTTTAGACATGAAAAAGATGTCACTTTACATTATTTATTATACAAGACTATTTCTCGAGAATGGAATATTATACTCTCAAAAACGTGTCCTTTTGTTTATCTCATTGTTCATAAAATATATATGACTAAGGTTGAAAATGCAGACGGGACAAGTTCATGGTTGTTAAAAGTGAAGTGGGCTATTTGAGAATTTTATTATTTTCGAATACATAGCCGGGGTATTCAGATGAGTAAATTCAGATAGTTGTATCAGTACCGAGTTTAATTATAACAATATCCTCTTTGAATCTTACAAGGTAGAGGAAGGAAGAAAATACGCGAATAAGTGGGAGAGGAAGAATATATTTTTCATTAACTATCATTCACGAAAGCAGTGGAAGGTAGAGGAAGGAAGAAAATACGCGAATAAGTGGGAGAGGAAGAATATATTTTTCATTAACTATCATTCGCGAAAGCAGTGGAAGGGAGCTCGGGTATGGGAAAGAAAGAGATGGTAGATGGAAAGGCAGAACGAAAGGTATGAGAAGAAATACTGAGAAATTAAGATTATAAAAGGTATTGGGAAGAAGTATGAAATGGGAAAGGGATAGGCAGAGGATGGAGACGGTGAAGACGGTGAGAAGGAACGGAAGCTATCAGAAAGGAGAAGATAGGGATTGTTGGGTGAGAGGGAAAAGGAAAAGAATGACAGGAAGTTGGGTAATGATAAAAGAATAAAAGAACGAATAAGTGAAAGGAAGGTAAAAAACCAAATATAATATCATAGTATAGAGATAAATAGTGGAAAAAATAGGTAGACAGGATAGATAGATAGATAGACAGATAGGGAAGACAGGAGCTCAAATGTGGAGAAAAAGGTGAAGCCGAAGACAAGAAAGGAATAAACAGAGGAGAAAGGTGATAAAAAGAGTATCTGAATTGAAAATAGAGGAGCCAAAAGAGAGATGAAGTAATTGGGGACACGCATTGTCGTTTGTAAGTCAATAAATATAGTTTAAAAAAACTAAAAAAACACGCTTTTAAAGAATATCGAACTAAAAAGTTGAAAATAATTTTAAAAATGAACTTAAAGCAATAGCATATAAGAAAAAATACTAGTATAATTGAGGGAAAAGCTTGGAGTGCTCGATATATGAAAATTATGGTACAAAGCGCCCCACGCTTTTCCCTCAATTATACTAGTATTTTTTTTATATACTATTGTTTTAAGTTTATTATGTTTATTATGTTTGACGGTTAAAGGACTATTGCAGTGACGGCAGACGGGAAGGTTTTCAGAAGACCTCAAGTAACCATGTGTGTATCTGGTATGGTTGATCCGCAATCGTCTAATGACAGCAGCTTCTCTCCTGGTTAGGAAATCGAGGGAGGGACAGCCGATTAATGGTTGTATGTCGTAAAGGGCTGTTTTGCTGTCTTGCCAAAAATTTTGCCAGGACTCCTTGACGGACTTTTTGAATAATTGTTTTATGTCATTTGGGAGCTGGAACGTTGTTGTGGTGATGGAAGAAGAGGCTTCTTTAGCATGGTGGTCAGCGTTTTCATTGCCAGTAATTCCAATGTGAGATGAAAGCCAGATAAGACAGACTGTTACATCACGAGCTGAGAGAGTTTGATAGATGTCATGGATGTTTTGAACTATTGGATGGTCAGTAAAGATAGTATTGAGTGAATTAATTGAGGAAAGTGAATCGGTACAAATGGCGACGCGCTTGACAGGAGAAGAGATTTGCTTGAATGCTTGGAAGATGCTATACAACTCACCAGTGTGAACGCTACATGTTGAGGGCAACCGATAGGAACCTATTAGTTCGTGGTTGGTTGTGACGGAGCAGCCAACACCAAAAGAAGTTTTTGAGGCGTCTGTGTAGAGAACTACATCATATGGTGTTTTTTCTAATATTTCCAAAAATGCTTTCTTTATAAGTATGTTGGGCGATTCATGTTTATTGAACTTGGTAAGGGAGGTATTGAATAGAGGAAGTTGTTTAGTCCAAGGAGGGATATGAGGTTGGGGGAGCGGAGTGGTCATTGAAAGGTCGGTATTCTGAAGTAATGGGAGAAGAAGATGGGCAATAGATTTTACGCTACGTTTGGAAGTAGTGTTGGAAGGATCATGTTGAGACATTGTAAACAGAGGGTAAACAGGGTTAGAAGGGTTAGAAGATGTTGACGCAGCGTATGAAAGGAGGAGGGATTGACGTCTTAGGAACAGGGGTGGCTCATTTGCTTCAAACTAATCATTTTAGACAGAGTTGTATAATCTTGTGCTTGATGATTTGTGAAATGATATTACACTATTTGCGACTAACTAATAATGACGACTCACGAATTATTTCTTAGTCGTTCGATTTCATCTAATGATTCGTTGTTACATGGGGCTTTATCTGTCAACTTGGAACAATCAAGTTCTTCAATCCGAATACCGTCCAAAGATCTGCACAAGGAGAGTTACAAACCCACAAACATACAAGTGAAGCTAATAAAAGCGTGTAAAAATGGGGTTCTTCTTAGATAGAATAAGATACAACATATTCTTAAAGAATATATACCCCCAGTCCTGAGTGTCAAATGTGATTTTCTCAGTTGTCGGTGCATATGATTAGACCATCTGCCCCTTCAAGTTCCGATTTTAAATTTCTTGCAGTTGTTAAATGGCCGCTTTACAGCACTTCTCTTATAAAACGATCCTATTAAGAGGTCCAATTTGATCTGGAATGCACTCAGACAAGGAACGTGGTGCTCCTGTTAGTTCATATTCAATAGCCAATAATTATTGTTATGATTTGGTTGATACTAACTGAAAATCGTCACTATATGTATATCAGGCAGTACGAACAGGCAAATTCAATTTTATCGAACAAATGAATGTGTGTGCGTCCGTGTACATTAAAATTGAAGTTGTGATAACTTCGTAACGGCTTTATATAATTCGCCTCTATTGAATTGTAACTTCACAACGAAAATAATTAGTTCAGGTGCATAGAACGGCAAATGAAATTTTGGAATTAGCAGATACATATATGCAATTATACAATTATTCATCAGATACACATACACAAACACACTGGACGAGGACATGAATTATTGTACCAACCACATATCATTCAAACGAAAAAAAAACATAAAATCCTTTTTCCACCGCGCTACACATCACAACATATTATTTCAGGCGTTCTCCATATAAAGAGACAATTCAATTATACTTTGTATTTTGGTTATTCAGCACGGCGTTTCGCAAAATTAATAAAGCAAAATATGAAAATTGAGTTTGCGTTTTAACCAGAGCCAGAGCGGTTATACGTTTATTCAGGTAAATCTGTATGTTTTCAAGGGCAGTGCTAGGAATAGGATAAAGCCGCTAAAGGGCAAATAATTTCAATTATTGAATCTTGCTAATTCTATAGACAAAATGTTGGAGAATGTTGGAATGCGGTTTGTGAACACATTATTTGTCTCCTTCGCTATATTGTGAACAACACATTTTGACACTGTTTTGAAGGAAGTAACAATTACCCAAAAAGGTATCGGTTACCCTTGACGAGAGGCTCTAAGTCAAGATACCACAAATAGGTGGTAATAATTTATGCCATATAAAAAGTGTATCTCATTTATTTAGATCCAGTGCTTTTTTCAAGGAAAAAATTCCTGAAAATTGTTCTGCCAATTGCCCTGTACAGCTTCTTTTTATGTAGAATAATGTGGTAAAAAAATGAATCTTGCCAAATTGATTGAAGAAAATTGAATTGTCAAGCGTTCTGTCACTAGCTAGGAATTGGAAAATTGTTCTGCCAGTATGATTTAGGAGCTATTATAGTCTAAACATACATATTAACTGTTAAAATTTCAGCTTTGTCAAAATTGTTTGAAAAAAGAATTTTTATTGCAACTTTACGGGGTGTTTCACCCCTCTAGGAACTCGCGCCGGCGCGGCAGATTTTCCATTCAGTATTATCGGGTGGTTAATGATGGCTGATGGCTTTTAGACTATTAATAATACAGCTATTACAATATGAACGCTATTTACGAAATTTAAATGAATATTTTCTAGTTTTTTTTTTCAATTTGTTTAAAATGTTCTATTTCCTCATCTCTAACCAAGTTTTCTGTTACACTTGAAGTACAGGAGACTTCTGGTATACATTTTATTTGCAGCTTCCTTTTTTTGTTGACACTTTCATGGCTACATAACTTTTCGCAATAGTAGCAGATTTCAATTCGCCATGTCGCTTTGAGAGCGACTTCAACTCCAGTATTCGCTAATAAAGTGATCGACGTTCTTCTAAGTCCAGTAGACTCCTTAAATTATTCAAATTTCCGATATTTAGTAATTTTACTCGTATTGGAGAAATCGAAATTCCATTCCACATTCCATTTTGATATAGCATGAAGAAGCTATAATTAAAATTTGTCATGTCGTATCTTAAAACAATCTAGTTTCGAACTATTTTAAAATAACAAACCTTTTAGTCACTTTAACCCTGCAGTGGTGGCGCCAAGTCTGTCAGACCCTAGCGGATTTATTTCATACATAAAAGTGGGGGAGCCGGGCCCAGCAGCTTGGTGCGGCCAGTACCTTCCTACCGGTTAGTATATTAGTGATTGTGGTAGTATTCACGTCGAGAAAGTTTTTTATATTGGTTCTGTGCGACTTTTGGGTCTGTCAGACTTGGCGCCACAAATTTTGTTGGCAGGTAAGTCAAATAACATTATGTTTTATTCACGAACGCAACAATTATTGTCATTTAGTTTTTATATTCATTAAAATAAACTATATTGTTTCAGGAAAATGAATTATGAGAAAGATCAGGCCAAATTGCTTCAGCTTCTAGAAGTTGTTAGTGACACAGAAGAAATATATGACGATGTTGAGTCTGAGGGAGAAGCCGATATTATTCAAGCACATTTGTCTGACTCTGACACTGAACAGGAAGGTGTGAAAAAACGTTGTTATCTTTGCAAAAAAGACAGTAAAACGCGTTATTTCTGCAAAATTTGCAAAACATTTATTTGTTTATCACATGCTGAATTTCTGTGCCCGAGTTGCATACCGGAGTCCGAAAACTGAAGAAACGGCTCAGCGATACCTTATTCTTTAAGATACAATACATTACTTTTAGATTTTTAGTTTTTTTCTTAAAGCAAATCGCTCAATTTTGTATGTTTAATTTATTTTTAATAAAAAGAGATACGTGTTAACTTTTACTTGACTTTTCAATATACAATGTTTTTCTGGGTATTGGCAGGGTTAATTCTGGTTAAAAGTAATGTATAAACATAATTAAGAAGAAGAAAAAATTAAATAGTCACAAACTGTATTTTTGAAAAATTTTAAAATGTGGGTCTGTCAGACTTCTCTGTCAGACATGTTAAACATATGGGCGCCACCACTGCAGGGTTTAAATTTACGTGCCATTCCATTTTTGGAATCAGGAATAGTAACAATCATGATTTGATGCCCTACATTGTCAATTTGCATTTCACAAACTGCAACAGAACGGCACGCAGAAATTCCCATTTTTATTACAATCTTCATAATTTAATAAAATATCATTGGGGGCTTTGAACAGGAATTTCCTTCCCTGTCAAACATATTAGATTTTTTGGGTTTATATCTGTAATTTTTTCTTTTTAAAGATGCTCAAAGATTAGGATACTTGGAATTATCTAGGTGCTCCTCTATGAGAAGGAGGACTTCAGGACAGGTTAAGCTTAATGGGAACTTCAATACAGCAGATTTTCCGTGGAAGTACGTCAAAGGCGCGGTTCCTGAAACTACAGTAGCAGTCTTTGTTTGGCACCATATTTCTTGAAGTATTGATACGTTGCTTCATACCTCTTCCTTCCTCTTGCCGATTCTTTTATATCCATTTGGCTGTTATACAAATCAATAATTTCAATTTATCTCATCTTCTGCTAACAGATTGTCAACTTGACGCTGTTGATCAAATAATATTGCTTATGAGGCTATCGAAACCGGTCAAAGCTGTCCATAATTGTATTGGATTGAAGCATAATATTATGTGAATTATCTAATTGCTCTTTTTTATCAGTGATATGATGTGGGGGAAAATACATTGGTTGAGTTCCAAATTAAAACAATGAAAATTGTTGGAAAAACTTGCTCGTTGCTTTAAAATTTTCAATGCAAGTGGACTCACAAAGGTCAATTCATTTGGACTGTGGTCTGAGTGATTATTATATTCCTTTTTTGGGCTTAGCTTCGCCCAACGTCTGTTTTATACAATCCACTACGGCCATCCCTGTTGAACTGAGACACTAATGTAGGGCTTATAGAGTGATTTTAACTTTTTTTGTATCTATACTATTTTATCCGATCCCTTGATCCACGAAATACTATTCTTGCCAATTGGTACACTTTTTTCACTATCTCAAGATCATGACTTGTCTCAAGCCTGCCAGTTTAAATATTTCCATTTCGTTCACTCGGTAGTTTTTTTGAGCAGAACAAAAGGACAAATACTAAGTTTATTCTTATTGGGTATCAACCTTTTACTGTTTGCATATTTTTAACTTTGTGATGCTTCATGCAACAAGTCACCGAACCATAGTTATTTGTTTCCTTTCCAAAATAATGTAACCAACATTAAGCATTTTCTCTTCTACGCTATGCCACTTCGTACAACGAGAAGAATTGGAACTTTTCCATAATCCAGACGGTTTATTGATCATTTCCAACAATTTCTGTTTATTCAAAGTTTCCAAATTGTACTGCATTTTCTAGGGATATTTTTGCAGCTTCTTATGCATGGTATTATTGGCATCGTCCAAAGATTTGAATTCAATGACTTCAAAATGGTCAAACTGTCATTAAAGGTCTCAAGATACGAATGCGTAGTCTTTCAAATATTGTCACTGCTGTGCTTTCCCGACGAAATGAATTAATTTGTTTCCTACTATATACATCACTCACCATCCTGTTCCTGCGTCCATTTTACTCCATTTTCACACTAACTTCATCCATTGATAATGAGCCAAAGTAACTTTTATTCTTATTTTGAAAAACTATTAACTGAATTTCACTGACAGTCATGGATGCGAATAAATCCACAGGTGACACAGGTGGCCATCCCCA
>CAJUYI010003249.1:696-11135 GCA_910591695.1 Galerucella pusilla | reverse complement strand
AATCGCAGATCGCTAGTTTATATGAACGGAATGTCACCCCATGGTTGAAGATTATCTAAATCAGACTCTGAATCCATATTAAGCACCGTCTGAGTCGATTTAGTGCGCGCAATGCTTAAGCCTGCTGCTACTTTTATATTGTCATAGATACTTGACCTTGTACTTTTTTTTTACTTGGAGAGGTTTTGAAACTTCCCCCACAAATTTTACTTTATTGGAACTAATTTTCCTTCAACCACTAGGCTTTTCTACACAAATTTTTATACGCAAAGCAGGCCTTTTCTTAATTCTTTTGATAACCGTTGGAAAAGTAATGCAAAAAGTACACGCTATGGAACTTTTTCGCACCGAAATGTTAAACAAAGCTACCTGTCAACTTTTCTTGACAATTCAACCTAATAGTGAATTTTTTACTGGTGTAAAATTTTTAAATTCAAACCAAAAGTAAGTAAACTATTTATTTCAATTTATTAGTTATAAAAACATTAACCCATTAAGCATAATTTCAGGAATTATGAACCAAGATCAAAATATTTCTTTTTTTTTAGTTGTCCAATTCGGTCATTGCAAATACTCTTTCAGATATTATCGAAAAGGCTCGAACTGCAACCGAAAATTTGTTACCTGAGGCTTCGAAAGAGAAATATCAAAAACAATATATCAAATTTATGAACTGGAGAGAAATAAAATAACTACTTAAATTTCTGTATTTCTTTCATTAATAAATGTGGTTGTAGGAAAAGTATTGTGCAGAACTTGTACGCAAATCACTTTTCCCACTCGCTAAATTTGCGCAAACTTCTGTGCTCGTGGGAAAAGTGACGCTTTGCGCACCAGTTGTACAAACTACTATTATAATGTTGCGTGTCTTGGTGGTACCCACAGAACACACCCAAGGAAGAAGCGGCAAGCAAGGTAAATAAACATGTAACGTCTTTTTGCGCCACCTATTATCTTTGTCTTTATTTGTTATGGTGGTTGCATAACGCATGTTTACAAGCCATATGTTCTGTGTTTACAAGTTTATTTTTATAATTTTTGAAGTTATTCACAGAGCAACTTCAACTTTTAATGAACCGGTAAATACTTACATCAAATAATAACGACTTTCTATGATCTTTTTCTTAATGGTTGGCTAAACGTTAAAGATGTTTCGTGAAATAGAGGAATTATGTGGGGATTATCAATAATGATGGTATATTTACTAATAAAATTTTATTTTTTAAAATAAAGCAGATACAAAAGGATTTGATATAAATAATCTGTAAATTAAACACAGAAAAGTTAATTTTTGGGGTCAACTTTTTTTCTTGTTTTCTACTTGCCTGATTGAACTTATATCAAATCCACAAAAATATTAATATTGTCTAATCACTTTAAAGAGTCCTCGAACTAATTCCACATAAACTATACCATACACTTGAAGCAAAAACGAAAAACCTAATATAAACAATTAAACAATAAACACTACAAGATGCAAAAGCAAATGAGACTATTAACTTCTCAATCGATATCGATCGGTAATAAAGAAAATCGAAGGAGACTGCCTGTCCCGCCATCTACAATTGGTGAAACTTACTTTTAGCCAGGAAATATACCAGGATTTATTTTGCAATTACATTGTCGACCCCCTGGGTGGTACCATGATCTGAATTTTTGTAATCTTTGGATGTATTTAAGTCGATCACAGTAAATTTACTTCGATGGTTGTTGGGATCATCCCGATTTGGAACGACACTGATTGCACTACTGAATCAAATTTAGTGTTCACACATATTTCTTGTTATACAAAGGAATGGGATGAATGTTGTATTCAAACTTAACTTTTACACAATATTAGCTTTGAGTTTTAGAAGGGGTGCTGTTAACTGTGAATTCGCGATAATTAAAATCGTTGTATTAAAGCAAATGGGACGGTTAAAGAGATGTTTCGTGAATTGTTTAGATGTTTTAGGGTGCTTTTGATTGTTTGGAGAATTTACCACTTGAATGTTTTAGCTATGAACTTTAAAACTCACTTTTCAGTAATAACTTTATAGTTTAAAACGTTGTATGAAGTTTAAACTGTAACACGAGTTTTATAATCGGGGTTAAGCCGGACAACTTATCCGAGACTAGCGTGGGACATCATGCAAATGCGTTGAGTGTTTCCCAAATCGCAGGGCCGGACTCAAGAGACCAATAATAACAACAAGAAAATAAAAATGAAATGCTTGAACAAAAACTTTTCGGAAAAGTAGTAAACGTAGACTTCGCCTATGACCAAATCTATAAATCTCATGTTAACGTCAAAATAATACTCGATATACTCATTTCTAATCCTGTTAAAATTTTCCTGCAAAAAAAGAGATTTGTACTCGCGCTCTCTTGACGAAACTGCCAGGATAACAGATGGTTTTTATATCACTCGGAAATAAATAACTTTTTCACATAACCTGCATTGAAAATAAAAGTTTGTTGAGTATTCATCGTATGTACAACTATATAAGTCCAACTCTGTTTCACCACAGCAGGTGAATGGTTAGATTATGTAATCGAATCGAAAATTTCTGACAAATAAACTGATTTTGTGGGTTTATTAATTAAATTACAACATTGGCGTAATGTTATCAAATGTTCTATTTTTCAAGACGAATAAGTTGGTATCAGCATATCCGCATTTGAGTGGCCTTTTATTTTCCATAAGCTGGAAGCATAGTCCTTTAAACAACTCCTAAGACATTAACACAATACAAGATAATCATAACCTACACTTCATCATGGTTTTAAAAAAGAAGACGACAGAACTGTGGTCCTGTGTCAACCTTCATGTAGCTTACTTCTCTTTTAGGCTTAAATGGCGACTATATAAATCGTCCAAATCATTCAAATCGACATAAAAACTTTTTGAAAATGAAAACATAGAAATAATTGATACCCCATTATGACTTTGTCCACCACTAACTATCAACATTAGGGAAACATAATAGTTTATGAAGTTTAACACCTCATTAAGTCACAAGGCTGATTATCATGTTTTTATGTCTAGGTTGTAGAAAATATTATGAATAAAAATGAATGTTAACTATTTTAATCTTATGCTACGAACACTAGAGGTAAGGTCATGGACTGAAAATCAATTGATAGCCATTTTCTATAGCTGTTTTCATAATAATAGTTTTTTCCCCCGGCTCTACTGTAACTAGTTTCTGAGATAATGCCGACGAGCTGCCTGCACTGCCTTTTTTCAGCACCACATTGTTTTTTGAACTGGTGAGATTAATTAGGTGAAAACAAAAAGCTTTTTCAAACCTTGACTTAATCGTAAGCGGTGCAGTTATATTACAATAACGTTTCGGTCTGATTCATCCTTTAGGCGTGGACCCAAAAATAAAGTAAGCTAATGACAAGATAAACATTTAAAAACCGCTTCATTTCTAATTACATCCTGAGCAGAGCAAATCAGTGACTTCGTCGATCGATAATTTCGTGATTACACTCGGGTGTGGGCGGATCACTGATCATTTGTTTTGTATTTATGTTTATAATTTGTGTTATACGAGGCAGTTCGTTTCCATTTGATTTATCGACTGAATAAAAGAAATTATTATTTTTTCAAGCAGTTCAATATAATCTATCGGTAGAAAAGTTTAACGGGAATCCAATTTTTTTAAATTTATTTATATCACTTCATGCCTTACGGTTGTAGTTATTGATCCTTGTTACTTTTTATTTTCTATCAAATCAAGGCTAGTGGTAGGGTTTACCACCATAAGACTTCAACAGGTGCAACTTAGTTACTAGTATCTATTATGAAGGGATTGTCCTCAGAGATGAATTCGTTCTCTATAGGTATATATTCTTGTATAATTCTTTTCAAAAGGGGTTATTTTCTCATAATCAGGAATAAAAATATAGCGTACTCACGGCATTAATGGAGCACTAAGAAAGTGAGTTAGGTATATTTGTTGGGCAATAATTATTACTCCAGCCTGAATTTTATTGTTAACATTTATTTTCAGTTGTGGAAATGGACTTCTGTCATAAACTTGAACTGGAAGTGATATATTATGTCAAAAAAACCTAGCTAATGTCCCTGGGAGCCCTCTACAGGTTAATTTTCCTTAAACCTCACCACTTGGGGCTGGTAGTCATAAAAATATCCAGTTTTTAACTTGATTCATGCAATAAAACCATGAGGTGGTGACGAATTAAGCTATCAATGAAAGTGATGATAAATCAGGTATTTACTTAGTTTTCTAGCTATACTTGGAAGGCAAGCTCCAACTACATTCAAGCTATTCCTTAAGAATATTATTAAGAAGATTTTTATAAAGATGTTTATGGAGATTCTCATGAAATACTGAAACAAGTTTATCTTATACAAAAGATGGGTTAGATTACAGAAAAGCATGGTAACTCACCTAGGTTGGCATGTGTCTTTAATGTAGATTCGAACACGAAGGATATTATAAATGAAATTCTTTGGGCTACAAAATTGAGTAACTGGATCTCTATTCAATATTTCAGATTTCAAATCCGCCAAAGCCGTAGTATGTTCTTCTTAAACAAAATGGCTCTCTACCCACAAAAAAACCCTTTTTTTGTATGAGCTCTGACCTGGTGCCGTTAGTTAACCTTGAAGAGAGTTACCCATGACTTTATTAAGTGAGGTCAAGGTTGTTGAGGAAATAAATGAAGATATTTTTGACTGCTGATTGATTGCTGAATCTTTAAGTTGATATAAAAATTAAAATAAAGGTTTATTCGAATGAGAATTCTTTTTTTATTTCTTTACCAGATATTTTTTCACCCGAATTTTCAAATTCCTTGTATTAACAACTAAAATAGGAAGTATTAACTGGTTAAGTTAGGAAAGCACAGTCTCTGTTAACTGAAAATTTAACGTAGCTCAAGAGATCACAAGAGAAAGTGGCATAAAAACCAGAGGTTCAATTTATGGCAATAAACATCAATGTCTAGCACATGCGGACGACATAGTACTTATGGCAAGATCCAGGAAATAACTTTTAAGCGTATTTAAGCTACTGGAACAGAAGGCAAGAGAACATGGTCTAGTGATCAATGAGAAAAAAGCAAAATACATGGTAATGAAGGACAATGAGGAAACCGATATTACTATAAATTGTAATGGGAATAATGACTACAGAATACAAAAGTGCAATAATTCGAATATTTGGTAGTCACTATCACAAATAAAGGAGACGAAGAAATGGAAATAGAAAAAAGGTTAACAAAAGGCAGTAAAGCAGCACGAATGGTGATGTTAAAATCAAAAGACATATAACGAACAGCTTAAATAAGAATGTACCAAACATTAATAAGACCGTCAGTTACCTACGCCTGTGAAACTTGGACAATGAGCAAAAAAGAGCAGAGTAAATTAGAAATATGGGAACTTGAAATGCTCAGAAACATTTATGGTGGTATTAAGGAAAATAGAATCTACAGAAGGAGAACAAACAAAGAACTCTTATAATTATATAAGCACCCAAGTATAACCCGAATAATTAAAGCACAGAGAGCGAGATGGTTGGGACATATAGGTCGAATGACAGAAGATAGATGGGTAAAACGAGTGCTAAAAGGTGGAGAAAGTGGTAAAAAGAGATGAGGAAGACCAAGGAAAAAACAGTTGGAAGAGGTTAGGAGAGACCTGAGAACAGTGGGAGTTAGGGACTGGGAAAAGGAGGCGAGGAGCTAAAGGAAATGGAAAAAGAGAGTGAAAGATCTCGAAGCCTGTATTGCTGTTTTATATATAGTCAAATAAGAAATCTTTTTTTTATTTTCCACAAGATATTTTTTCGCCTGAATTTTCAAATACCTTGTATTAACAACTACAATAGGGGGTATTAATTGGCTAGGTTAGGAAAGCACAGCCTCTGTTAACTCAAAAAAATTAGGTAAATTTTTCGTACGACCTTTTTATACACGTCAGCGCTTTTTTGAATAAATACTTATAAATTGCGTGTTTATATAGAGAGCTCGGGACCCAGCCCACTGTGTTCTAAAAAAACGACAAACACATTAAAAAGTCGTTATAAGAGATTGTATACAAGATACTTATCACGTTGAAAAATATTTGTTAAGTTTTCCAACAATTCGAATAAACTAATGCTCTTTGAATACAGATTTCCGTGACAAAAGCCCTCTCTACGTCATGGGGGTTAACATAATTATGATAAACAACAATATGTGTTCCTTTAGTTTATCCGTTAGTCGAGTGGAGTCTAATTGTTTTCAAACAGAGAGTTAATAGTTGTTTCTAGCAAACACGCCAGAGGTTCATTAATTTCAAAAGATTTAAACTTGCTCATTTGTTGTCAGACTTCTGTAAACAATTTGTAAATAATTAATTATTTAATGACACGTTAATAAGCTATTAGGTACTAAAACTATAAATTAATCAATAGATCGTAAGGTTAAGCAAGTGAAATATACGAGAGATATACCATAAAAGTAAAAGTATTAGGTCATCATATGTTAGGTAAGGTTCTCATTTCAAGAAGCAAGTTTGTGATAACACTTGTTATTCTGGAATGACTGTGGGTGTTGGTTCCTTCGTGCCAATTTCTATTGCATTCCAGCCGGCTGCCATTCACGCTTCCGCCCTAACGCACAGAGCAAGAGGCAGAAGATTGAGTATGACTTCTATAGCAGCAGTCGGGTGCTTCTCATCGCACCCATTATTCACCCACAGGCATACCTTCAAAGTTTGTATAGCTCCAGTTCAGCATTCTTTTGTTTTTGGAACTTTAGTTCTTTACGACAGGTTATGTTTGAGCGACGCAAAAGATCTGACCGTTACGTTACGTTATGTTACGTTGCTTCGTTATGTGCCTTGCTTGCGTGCGTGTGCTCTCTCCTGAGTCTCTCTCTCGTTTACGAAGCAGAAATTCATATGCTTTTCGACTGAGAATCCCCGTTATTCCTACCCCTAAACATTTTACAGTCGTTATATTTCAACAAATTTTTGAGATTTCGGATTTTTGTGAATGTCCTTATTCTTCGTACTTTCTTACCAAGTGTGCAATGAAAGCACTTTAATCAAATTTATTCACATTACCAATCAAAATGACTCTTTAATCTCCCATTCTACGTAAAATAACTTAGGGACTGCTCGACGTTATTGTGATCAACCCTACGCAGCATTATAGTCTTAAGTTCAATTAAATTGATTACATTTGCATTTTCATCCTACCACTGTGTACAGTTGTAGAATAATTCTTTTTTTATTCAACTTTTCTCCGATTGTTAACGTATTGTGCGTATTTAACAATCCAGATCATGTAAAACATATGTTAAATAGATATTTTACTAAGCAGATTTGCATTGAATTTGTTTTTATTCTTTCCAAAGCCTTAAAGTGGATGTTGTTGTAGCACAAAGTGTGAATTTAATATCTTCATTCTTTTGTTGTTACCGTCGGTTGAACAGCGTTATGTCTATTGTACAATGGATGCATTTGAATACAAGGATAGGTACAAAACTCCTACGATATGGCTAAAATTGTTTTATGGTCTTTTTATAGGTGATTTAGCAATACCAACCACGCTCGGTTGTAATGCTTTGAATTAATAGTGCTCTAAGTTATTCTACTCAGTTATATTCTAGTGCTCTACAAAAGTTAAGTTCACAAATATTGGATTCAGGTTAAAAATAATAATCTGTTTCATTCGTCAAGGTTTTGTTTGTAATATATTGTTTCCCTTTGCATTTTCAAGAGTTTTACATGATATACTGCATTGGTACATATTGTGAAAAATATAATCATTGCTCCATATTTTGGTATAAAAATTTTACAGGCTGGACATTCTGCGATATACATTATTTCCCGATTCGATTCAGACTTCCCTTGAAATCTAAATTGTCAACACTGCAGACCGCAGCGGGATGCTGTGCCTCCACATTTCGCTCTAGCTCTATGCCAGTTTTTATATAAAAAATTTCCATATTGATTGACTGGAACAAGCATAATAATCAACTAGATTACCTGTTCTAGATCACCAGAGGATCATCTCATTCACTCCAAAATATTGCTCTATAGTAAATTCATTTACAGTGTTTAGAACTATGTTGTTCTGAAGAAGTTTGAAAATAAACTGGGAGAGGCGGTGTATTGATAAAATATGGTGGAGATTATGTTGAGGGGCAGGGAGGAATGGATAGAGATAAGTGGCGTAGTAGAGAGCATGATTAGGGAAAAAGAAGGACTCGATATGGAATGTGAGAGGTAGGAGTGATAGAAGGGAGAAGATTACGGAAAGTGTGTAAGGGACCGCAGCCCGTCTTGAAGTATTCTAGGCTAGTGATTCCAAGGCGGGAGTAACGGCGAATTTGAGGTGGGTTTGGTTGGTAGGCATTGCCGTGGGGATAAGTACAACACAACAGGCTTATGCAGAACGAAGCAGAATACTAGCGGACAGTGAAAGTCACAGTATTCTGGGAATGACCTCTGACATAATGCCTCCAACAGTAAACTACGACCTGCCTTACACCGTCCTAATTCCAAATAGAGATGAATGGGTCCTCCGTAAGGATAAACTATTAAGAGCAGACAGCTGTTGGTACACAGACGGCTCAAAAACACCCTCAGGCTCTGGTGCAGGTGTATACGGGCGCAGACCTAGGACAGAAATTTCAACCTCTCTAGGATCCTATGCAACCGTATTTCAGGCGGAAATTTACGCCATTGTTTCATGTGTGGAGAGAGTGGAGCAAGCCAATCTCATACATAGAACAATAAAAAATTTTTCGGACAGCCAAGCGGCTTTAAAAGCACTTAGCTCTTGCCGTGTAACGTCGAAATTGGTTTTAGACTGCCAAAAAAGACTCTCCTCAATAGGAGAACTCAATAAAGTATTGCTGGTCTGGATCCCTGGCCATTCTGGCATGGAAGGAAACGAGAAGGCAGACTTTCTTGCAAGGGAGGGTGCCGCACGTGTTTCTATCGGACCAGAACCCACAATTGGCATCGCAATAAGTTTTGCCAAACAAACACTAAATACCTGGACAGCAAGAAGATCTTTAGACTTCTGGCATAATTTACCAGGATTGGTTCATTCAAAGGCTTTTATACATCCTTCGAAGTATGTCTCCAAACAAATGTTAGACCATAGCAGGCATAACCTACGTTGTCTAACAGGACTTTTAACAGGCCACTGTCATCTGAATCATCATATGCTAAAACTTGGACTGTCGGAAGATCCGACTTGCCGTCTTTGTTTGGAAGATGATGAAACAGCAGAGCATATAATTTGTGCCTGCCCCGCCGCGGCTCGAATCAGGTATCTGATGTTTGGCAGGGTCTCTCTCTCGCCCTCGGACCTGAAATATCATTCACCAAATAAAATAATCGGCTTTGTTAAGAAGCTGAATTTGTTTGGTGAAATCTGAATAGGTGTGAGCCACAATAGACTCTTGTGAGTCGCAGTGGAGGGCCTTATAGACCCACTCACCACAAACCTAACCTAACCTAAGTACAACACTGTCTGGGTACTGGTTAGGACCCATTCGAACACGAGCTTCCCATCTCGTCCCAAGAAAAAATAGTAAATTCATTTATCCTCGTCTTTACTATGAGTATAAAATCTACGCACTCTCTTACAGTTTAAGATGACCAAATGTTCTCAAGCAACCTTACAATACGTTATTTGTTATCGAATTATCTTGATTTTAAAACTTGACAGATGAGCTCAATAACTAATATCAATTAACCTGGTTTCAGTGGTTTCTGATTTATTCCTCTATATTCACCCAACTATCTTTCTGTATGCCAAATTTGATATTTCTAGGTCATCTGGAACTGGCTCACAGTTTTGATCTGTGGGACAGACAGTGGGAAAAATTACTATTTTTATGTTAGTATTTACTGTTTCGGGGTGTGTTCTTGAAATTTGGAGCACATATGCATCTTTTATGAATTTTTGAATTATAAGAGGGTCAAAAAAAGCTCCAAACGGTTTGTGTGATATTACACACGGTACTACCACCGTACACTAACTACCGACAAGTGAATTCACTTGCGTCGGAACGTTTGAAAATTTTGGTACATCTTTTCTCTAGCGCCTTACACGTCTGTTATCATAATACAACATTCAATACTCGATTTAAATTAGCCAGAACTCGCCAGACGATAGGAGGGGTAAGGAAATTTTCGGTAACCCATAAATCGACGAAGTGAATTTACTTGTCGGTAGTTAGTGTACGGTGGTACTACTCACCATTCTGTGAGTTTGAACCGCGACGGCCGGATTGCATCCCGCTAAGAGCAGGTAGAATTTTTACCATCCGAGTTGCATCCCACGACCATCCGAATTGCATCCCATTAACCAATTTTATTTTAGCAGCAAAACTAATGTATGTTCTGATAATAACCAACAGCGTTGTCACGTTTACTTAATACTAAATAATACTTAATCAATTGTAACATTCAAAAT